>LPNX010229502.1:876117-1050628 GCA_001517045.1 Pseudotsuga menziesii
TAAAAAAATAAATTAGAGGAAGTTGATATACTTGTTTATGATTTCAAGATGACAAAGAAAGGCACTCTTTGCTCGAAGACTCTAGAGATTATCAAGAAGTTGCTTCCAAAAGAACAAGTTGCAAGATGGGAGTCTCCTCAACCAAGTCGTAGATCTAGAAGGAATATGACAACTGAAATGATGGGCATAGATGTAGACTCAGACGGTGCACCCATTGATAATAGAGAAGAATATGGGTCATCCACATCTTCGTCCAGCCCTTCGTGTGCAAAAAATGTAGATTCTGACGGGGTGTCAGATTCCATGGATGAATTTCAATAATTTCAAATGAAACATTTTGGATGTTTTCTATTAGTATGATGTTTGTAATTGAAACTCTGAAGGAGATTTTGAATATTTATATGAATAATTTGTTCTTGTATAGTCTAATATATGATTTTATTATGAATCACATCATAATTTCTTTGATTTTATATGGTTAGAGTGGTGAAATTATTTATGGAATATTTTTGTTTGTTTAATATGCAAGTTTCACAAAATTTGTAATTTATATTTTTGAGAAAAAAATATTTTTCCAATTTAGGGGTTGATTTTAAAGTTTTTGTAAACAACAGTATGGGATGTTTGGACATGGCTCTATTTTTAACCCCGAAAAAAAAAGTGGATACTGCTATCAACACTTTTCTATTTAGGGGTGTTTTTGGTGTTTTGTTTGCAAAAATCATCGTTTTTATGCCTAGAGTTCTCGTTCTTAGTATAAAGTTCTCGTTTTATAGTATAAGTGGTTGGCCACCACCAAAACTATTGATGCTTGGAAAATACCAGTTATCGATAGTAGGGATTCTCCCCAGTAAGCGATCCCAAATATATCGTTCACCATTTGGTGTGGGGAACCCGTCCAGTTAACAACCCGACTACTGTAGAATTAAAAGAACGTTTAAGTCTATTTTACCAGTTGCGACCCGATCCATCGTTTATAGAATTTTATGTTTAAGGATAAAATGCAAGTGCCTAAACTAAATGAAAGTGATTGATACACAAGAACCTCCGAAGAGATACGCAGTTTCTTACCTCTTGCCTTATATGAATCATTGCTTCTCATTCACTTCTAAATTAAGCAAAACTAATTTAATCTATTCTAAACTATTCTACCTATCCCCAAGGGGAGAAAATTTTGTATCTAGTTGAGTAATGTACTGTAAAATTGCATATTTAATTCTACAGATAACTGTTCAAATTTCATACACATGTTTACAACAGAGGAATTTAAACAAAGATATCCTCGTAATGTTAAAACACTTATTACCCACTATATGCAAAAGATTTCAGAATAGAAAATAAAATCATTCATTATTGTGGAAATAATTCATCAAGTTAGAATGATCTCACAGTTGTATAGTAACTAAATAAGAAATAGTTCAGCATTAGCAATCCACACAATCCATTTGAAACTTATACAGTCCTTCCTCCAGCAAAATTTGGTTCTCCTTGATTCATAAAAGAAATAATTCTTCATACAAATAACAACATGTATGCGCTAGTGAAAAGTCCTTTCTAACTCTCCTATACTCCTATTTATACAATTTTACAAATGACTTTTGGAATACCTCTGCCTTTTGGTCTTCCCTAACTCCTCGACTTACAAAATTTGTCTTCTTGTGACTTACACTAGGAAAATGGGAATAAGATAAAATAATTTACATAAAATGACACATGTAGATAAGATAAAACTCAAGAGGACCCAACTGGTCTCCCATTGAAATCACTCCACGCATTAGCTTTTGTAGCAATAGTTTTGTAGTCCAAAGGCTCCAGTAACCTTACAGTCACTTCGTGGAAAACCAATTGTGACTTTATTTCTGCCACTTTGGGTGGGGTTACCCGATAAAGGTCTTCCAAGAGACAATTGCTGATCGAGGATTTTTCAATTAAATATTTTACTGATTTCTCAGTGACTCTTTTAATTTGTTGTATGCTTGATTCATCCTTTCACAATCTATCTTGGATATATTTCAAGTGTTCATCCTTTCCTGGGAACTCATGGGATTCTTGCCACTGGAGAGGTCTGGCACTTATTATGTGTTGTGCACATTCTCATGAAAAAATCCATGCACCTTTCCAAAGTCTTTTCGACCCCAGTTGTCAATATCAAAACTGACTTGTTGCTGAACTCTAGAAGTTCCAGTTCTATTCTCAAAATTTTTTCCATCTTTTGCGGCAAGTGTTCAGGAAATGCCTCATTAGCTTCTATCCATGTTAAGTTCCCTTGAACCTTTTCCGCAACTTGTAAAAACCTTGTTATGAAATCAATTGATATTGCTTAAATTTCTTGCAATCTTGCTTATGATGGCTTTATCTTATATACCTCTTCCAAAAGTTTCAGTTGGAGTTGATATATTTTCCTCCAGATTAGGAAGGATTGCTCTCGGAAGGGAGTGATGTCAAGCTTCCTTTCATTGGATGTTATAAGCTGAGTTTGCACTGAGCTATTCCGTGCCTCTAGCTCTCCTACTTGGGCTCTTAGCTCTTCTTCTTGTCTGTCAGCTGTAGCTTTATGCACCTCTAATTCTAAGATCTTATTTTCAAAGTCTTTCTTTTCTCCCTCAATGATGGTAATTGAAAGCACCCATGCATCCTTTTCTAATTCTAAATCTTGGTAAGCATTTTGGAGCCTTTAAAACTCTAAAAGAGTCGCCTTATGTTTTCTCTTTAATTCTCCTCCTTCTCCTCTTTCTTTGATCATAGTCCTCTTCAATGTATGCATTATCTCTTTATAGTGTTCAACATATTCTACCAATTATTTGCCAACATTATCAACACTGCCCTAAGCAACTGCAACATTTACTGATGGTAAGAATAAAGGATCTTGGTTGGTACCTTTCATGACGGTTTTATCAATCACCATGACTACATCAGCTTGGGTACCAACTTTTAATCTTTTCTTCGATCTCCAAATGATGGATTTTTTCTTTGGGTAAAAAATTACCATGTCCAGGCTTGCCACTACATGGTGCTTGGACGGAGTAAACGACACTAATCCTAACTCTACAAGCGGGATGTGTCCTCCTGTTATTATGTAGCTTGATGTTGAGGGAGGATTTGCTGGATTACCCTGATGAGTATCCTGTTCTAGAATCTCTTTGTCTTTATCTTCCTGCTATTTCTTGCTTAATTCTTTGACTACTTGTTCAGCTTCCTTTTGCAATATTTTTGTTGATTCTCTTTGTAGCCTTTCTTCCTTTTCCCTTTGAAGTCGTTCTTCTTTGGATTTCTGTTGAAGCTGCTCCTCTTCCACCTTTTGCCTCTGAGCTTCCTCATCTAGTAGTTTCTCAGCTTCCTCTACTTTTCTTTAGGACTCTTCTTTACATTTCTTAGTAGGTTCTTCCCACCGTTTCTTAGTAGCTTCTTCCTACTGTTGATGCTGTTCGGTGGTGATGCTTCTTTATTTTCCTCCTATGGTTGTGATCTTCTGTCTGAACTACTTATTAAAAGTGGGCATACTGCACGCATTTCTGAATATCTCCTCATCCTTGTCCTAATGATTAGAATATTCAAAATTAACCTTTACAAGCGCACAATGTGCAACAACGTTGCCCCAGGAATCATTCCTATGGAAACTCTTCTCACCAAAGTGGAAATTTTCTAGGTTCTTTGCAAAATTTGACACACTTTTTACCTTCAAGAATTTGTAGCCACCAATACATAAATGCATTGGTGGATAAACCACTTTCTTCATGGCAAAAAGAATTTTTTTGAATCTATCCAAAAAAACCTGTCTTACTGCCTCCTTATGGACTATGTAATCTGTGGCATACCTAGGAAGTAGTGACGGGGATCTATTTCCTCTGTGCATCCTTAGATAGGTTCCCTATTCAAATAAAAAATAGTCTCCATACTCACATATAACGTCTAGTGCACCCTCAGACATACACTTGCACTACTCGAGAAAAATCAGTTGGTGCAAAGGTATTAGAAATTCCTCACAAATAAGCTTTTATAAGCCGTGGTACTTGTTAGCCCATAGAATATGAAAATAAATATATATGGTTGTCTTGGATTCATTCCATATACAATTTAGTTTTGGGAATGGGTACATCCATAAGATACAATCAATCAAATACGATCCCATGCAAAATTTTGATTTTCTCTAAAGCATGCCTCCTAGTGCTGCAGCTATACAAGAAGACAAATTGTTTGATATAATGTCTTCCCAATTAAAAATAGTGCCCTGCATGGCCACATGATATATTAATGGGATCCAAATCATGTTGTAGAACCTCCCTTTTTATTTGCCAAAAAATATGTTGAGCATCAGTGCTATAATTCTGTAGGGAGTGCGTAAGCTGGAAGTCTCATATTCACTAGAGGATTTTTGGAGAAATTTTTTCCCTGCTATCATCATCAGCTTTGCACATTCAATGTAGTCTAGAATCAAACTATTTATCCAGTCATACATCATGCTGATTTATGGAGCAGGTAGGTTGCAAACCTTGGCTATGTATGCATGGGTGAAGGAAGCAAACGCTTGTCCTTCGGTGTTTGACATAATCATAGTACTTGGATTTTCTCTAGGTAAGATCCAATCGATCATCTCAACACAAGGGAAAATATTGGGGCATGTGGATACCTTTGTGATGCCCTATCTTCTCATGTTTACACATAATGGTACATCCTCTAGGCTTGCATTTGGCACACTTTGATCCTTTATCATATGGTATATCTTTCCCCATTTAAACTCTGGTTCAACCCCTGTAACTGCTTTTGTGTCTTCATAGATTATCTCCATTCTGGGAAAGACCTCTACATCTGAATCCTCCTCATGGACCTTGGCCCTGCCTTGGCCTTCTTCTTCCCACCCTTGTTTGGAATGTTGTGGTGTGAAGACTGAAGCTGTAACATAACCATAGCAAGAAATAACTTAGTGCCAGTGTGATCAAACACCATGCATTCATATTAATAGGATATGCTAGAATGAAAAGAAACTATTCAGATGCAAGATACCAATGCCACCTAGATAACAAATGTAATATTGTATTGAGTATTCAATATGATGGAGAAAAAAAAATGACTTTACCGATTCATCTTTGAACATCTTAAGTGACCCTGTAATGCAAAGAAGTTTTGTAGGTTATCCAGATACTTCAACTTGTGGGAAGATGTACATTAGGTCGAAACGGGAATGAAAAAACATTGGCTCAACTACAAGATCTAAATGTTGTTTTGGGATTTATACCTTTGGCTCTAATGCATTCATTTTGTATTTTAGGTAAGGATACAGAAGAATAATCAAATCCAGTTTTAAACAACCCACACATGATTTTCCAAGGTCATTCCCATTATTTATTCGGCTTCAACATTTGAGCATAGGGACTTATCGGTGAGGGAACAGTAAAAAAAACATGACAAAAATTTGCAACCTCCTCGAAACCAAGGGTAACTCGACACCCTCGCTAGAAGCAAAACCTATGAAAACCTCATAAAAACAAAGAGTCAACCTCAGGGATAGAAAATGGATCGGAAATAAACCCTAGGGAATACTTCAAAATGTGACAGAGTTGATTGTGCTAAACCACAGCCTGCTCTCCTACCACCGTAAGTAAAGGAAAACCAGATAAGGCATAGTTGGTGAAACACTCGACCTGCTACATCTTCATCAATAAACTCCCCGAGGTTGGATAGACCCATAACTGTATCCCAAAATACAAAGACAAAAGGCACGAGGTAGGTGAAAACCATCACGGTAAGGTTAAACTTAGAGATGCGCAACCTAACTTGGAAAAAATTCCAGTGGTCAGTAAGTCAAAATAAAACTCTATGGGGCTGGGATATGGCTTTTGAACCCACGACCATATATAATGATGACGAAAACCCTATTACTACGACCCCAAATCCCCCATAAACACCGTTTTATAAAAAAAAATAAGGTAAGGGTTTAGGTCTACCTAGAAAACATCATCCAGAATATGGTGCTTGGTGGATCAATCTGTAAGCTCCAAATGGCAGTCGAAAACCAGACGCGTTCAAAATGGAGAAAAACGTAATAGTTCATAAAATCCTCCCAAGGATTATATAGAAAAATTGTGAAAAAAATTAATAAATGCAGCCGTTGGGTGATTTATGGCTCATGAGTGAAAAAGGTCCTTTGGCACTGAAAACACAAACCCCATCGAAAAATTTATCGAATCAGTGAAAAAATTGAAGCTACTCACGACCGTGTCGGTTGAACACATGAAGTATTGTTGACACTACCGACCGACACTTGACAAATCCTGACAAAAACAAGATCTTCGGCAAACTCCCCAAAAAAATCCAATCAACAATGAAAGGTAAGTCTCACCGAGCACGTCGACAGTGAAAGATGAGTTTAGCCAAAACCATTGGTGAAACTCACTAGATAACTCCGAAAAGTGACACCATCGACAGTCTTATAAAAACTTATGAGAAAAATCTCTCGGGCGTGAAACATGAGTTCCTATCGATAGCGTCGGACTCAAATGCTGAGTCTTGCCGATACTATCGGTAGATCTTAACAAGACTTCCCAAAACAAAATTCTTCGAAAAATCATCAGTAAGGAAATGCAAGTTCTTGCAGATAATGTCAGCTCCAAACCTTGAGTTTAGCCGACATTGTCGGTAGAAACTCGACAAAACTTCCAAAAAAGACTCAAGCCTTTGAGCAAAAAACAAATAGGGTTAGAGACATCGGATTAAAGGATTAGTTCTTCCGACGTGTTGGCTCAACTCAATGAGTTCTTCTGACACGTTGGAAGAAAAAAGTGAGATTTAACTTAGTGGAAAAAGGATTTTATGACTTGTGAAAAATAAAAAATAAATCATGGAACAAAACTTTTAACGAGAAAAAGTAGTCCAAGAGAGGTTAAAGCTAAAAATATAAGGGGGGGCCCTAAAATCATAATTGTTTTTGGGGTGGTGGTTGCAGCAACAACATAATGATATGCTTGAAACCTGGATATCTGAGTAATGATGTGATAGAGTAAGAGATAATGCAAAAGTACGCTTCCATTTGTGGAAACATTGTTCTTGCAGCCCTCCCTCAGACATCTCGGGTGAGACTGCATCTGCTTCACAGGTGTTGTTGGATAGGGTAAAACCTGTTCGAGTCAATTTTTAGGGAGCTTGCATCGATGGGTGTCTACATATTTTTGGAGTGAACCCCCTTTGACCAAAGTGTGTCAACATTTCTGAAGACAACCAAAGTGAAATCTAGGCTCATGACACTATAGAAGAGCATGGAGAAGATCTATGAGGCTCTCTACAAGCATGGTGAGAAGGTTGCGACCATGGGTAACGAGATGGAACAAACATGGAAGGATTTCAATGAGGCTATGAGTGAATCTATGGATGAGACTGATGTGGTGCATGTCACGTTGTAGTATGACACAAAAGGCTAGGTCAATAAGCTTGAGAGTGTTATGGAATAACTATAGCTTCATATAGAAGAACAAGACGAGACATTTATGTTGTTGAAGCATGCTTTGTATAGTGGGCATAATGCGAGAACAACCATGAAGTTTTGCATGAAGGATTCAGAACCTTATGAAAACACACATGATACCAAGTTATTGGGAAACTTTTGTTGCGACATGGAGGAGTACTTATACCAAAGGAATGAATGTTTGGATGAATCCAAGGTGAATGTTGCTGCCATGTTTCTCACAGGAACCTCCAAGTTGTGGTGGAGAAACAATGCTGAATATGTCACTGAAGGGAGGGTAATGGACCGGATTGAGAATTGGAAACCAATGAAAACAACATTGAGGGCTCAGTTTGGACTAGGGAACCAAGGATAGAATTCCTGCAATGAGTTGATGAATCTTAAGCATGTCGGTGGGTCCAATCCTATATCAAGTCCTATGCGAGACTGATGTTGGAGATAAAGGATATGAGTGATGAAGATTGAATCTATCACTTTATGAAGGGATTAAATCCATGGGCACATACATAATTGCAATGCCAAGGTGTGGAGTCCCTTGCTACAGCAATCTTAGTAGCCGATAGGTTGTTGGAACACCGCGTGGATGGGGAAAGTGAGTCCAAGGAAAATGAGAGAAATATCCAGGAAAGTTCAAGAGGAAGATGATAGGGAAACCTACGATAGGTGGAAAATGTGAGGAGGAGAGGCCCAAGAACATAGAAGGACCTAGGGACAAGGAAAAACCAATTTCATATTACATATTTGCAAAATATCACTATGCTAAGAAATGTCCTTTGCGACCACATAAGTTGGCTGTGGTGGAGCATGAGAACTTATCGGTTGGAGTGTTGTAGGTTTTAAATGAGGTTCTTGAGGAGGAGTCAATAGCAAGGCAGGATGAAAAATTTGCAAGGTTTTGATATGTGATGACAAAAGTAAATGAACATTAGGTTTTAGCATTGGTTGATAGTGGCGCGACACATAAATTCATGAAGGAAGATGTAGCAAGGAGGTTCAAGTTGCATATTGAGCTATGAAAAAATTTGTTTAAGGTTTTCAAATCGCAAGTGGAAAGGGTGGTTGGAGTGGCCAACCAAGTTTCCTTGAGGCTTGGAGAGTGGTTGAGAAATGAAACCTTCACCATTTTTCCGATGGATGATTTTGATGTGGTGGTGGGATAGGAGTGCATGTAGAAAGAAAAGGTAGCTCCTATGTTTCCTCTGGAATGCTTGGAATTTTTATCACAAGATAATCCTATCTATGTGTGGACAGTGAGGAGGTCTTGATGAAATGGCACTTCTATGATAGTGATGAATTCCACAGGTACACCAAAACCTCAAAAGACATAAGACGATGGGAAAGGCAAGAAGAAAACAAGCAAGGAATAGGTAATTCGGTTGGAAAAATGAATGGACACCATGAAGAAGGTAGTGGAATATGATTTGAACAACTTAGAGAAGATTTTTGATCACTATGACACCATGGGCCATAACCATTGTTTCCAAAAAGGATGGATATCTACTACCCAAGTAGATGAAGCTACGCCAAGTTGTGACTTAGGCACTTTAGTTGTAGTTGGGAAAGTATGACAATATTGTCCAGAGGCACAATGATTATTTTTCTGCAGGTGCGGGAATGATTGGTGGAAACCTATCGCTCCTTGTGCACTTAAGAAAGAAGGCTACTGAAAATAGAGAGAACAAAATGTTCATTAGGTAAGGTAGCCTAAGGGAACCAATGATGGACTTCCCGCAACAAGTTGATGGTCATAGATGCCTAGAGTAAGAGGTACACTAAAATGGAAACCAAGAAGAGATTAGTGAGTAGGCATGTTCCAAGCAAAGGAAGACACTAGGTGCAAAGACTCATGCAGAGAGGGAAATGGGATAGAAAACCGACGAAATATAAGAGCAAACTAATCACCTAAGTAGTTGTGAGGGATGAGGGAGGAAGAACCATATGGACTGGAAAATTTGAAGCACGAGGATGGATTGACTGGTTAGAATTCATGCAACATGATGCAACGTGACATGTTTCCAAGGACAATTGTCAATTGGAGACGTTGCCATGGATGAAAATTACTTGAGGCTGGGAAGGGTGTAACAACCTCGGTGTTGTGGACACTTATCTAGCCTCTTACCCACATGAGGAGCAAGGAACTCACCCAAGCAACTCAACTTGGGAGTTTTTTTGGGTCCATGCATGGTTGGACACTTAGGAAAAAATACACTAAGTGTTGGACAACCAAGCATGCGCCCGTTGGAAACATGGAGTTGGTTGGGATGTGTTACTGACAAGGGGGCGTGTTCCCACACCCAAGATTCCTAGTACATGGAAATTTTGGGTTAGCATGGGGGACCATTCAGGTTGGAGATCCTGAATTATGTAGACCATTAACCATGATGTAAGCCCCAACTTTGGGTTGGGTGCATGAAAGGCATGGAAGCCTGCCATGACAAGCATGAAAGTCGGTTAGATAATGGACCTTGCGAATTTAAATGTTGAGAACTTGGATAGAATATTTTGTACTGGTGGGGTGTGCTACCACACTTTTTGTCATACCCCCCTGACAACTCATCTATATAAGTGCGATGGGAATCAAGGAAAAGAGGAGGAATCAATCGGGAGGAATCCAAGTAAAACACGTCCAAGGGGCTCTGAAGTTAGGTGGTCTAAGATAGTGTTGTGTAGGCCAGAGGTGGGGAATGCCTTGCACTTTTGGGGAACTCTGTTATAATCTCTTGGGAAGATCCTTGACAAAAATCATGATAGAGAGGACGTCTGGCTTGAGGTCTCCTTATGCAATAGGCATAGAGAGTGTTCATGGGAAGAAGCTTACAATAGTAGTGAATCCCAAGAAGGGGATCAACACATATCAATATTGGGGTGAAGCTTGCGATAGTGCAAAAGAAGGAAGCTCGACAAGTGTATTTGGTCAGAAGTACTGAAAATCTTTGGGTTTTCAGTGGTAGCTAGTTGGGCACCATCACATGTGTGTTTGGCCTGCGGGCACCCCTGTTTCCATGTATTGCTGTAAACTTTAAAAATTTGATAAGTATAAATAAATTTGGGGAAGTTTGGTTGGGCCTACCCCCATTCATTGTTGTCCTGTGCTTCTTGTGCATCTATAATTTTACTTGTGGAAATAGCTAAGTGTTGGATTGGATAATTAAATAGGCGGTAACCTAATATTATAAATGAATAAGTATAACTTCCATAGGTGTTGATTCATAGTCTGTCCAAAGGATGCTGAGTTGGTCTTGCCCTCAGTTAAGTTCTAGGTAGTGACACATTTCCACTAAGGGTTCAAATTGATTTGTACTATGACAAAGGGAAACTTCATTGCTGGTTGAGATATTCACTGAAGAGGAAAGTGCCTCCACTAATACAATTTATGGACATTTGGAGGAAGGGCACACTTGGCCCTTGAGGGGCATTCACCTTTGGAGGATGTTAGAGCACTGAAGTACCACTCTCAACTCATCTTTCTACCATCCATCTCTTCATAAGTGCGAGTTATGCACTATGCTTAATAGTGCGCACTTGTGGATGCATTTCTCAAGCATTTTGTGGGGGTTTGTAGGCATTCTACCTGCCAAAAGAGGTTGAATTGTAATGTAAAATCCCACAAGATGAAACATTAAGAAATAAGTTTTTTTTGTCTTAGTTTACTACTGTAACAATTGTTGGTAGGCTATCATAATTGGATGTGGGATTATTTGGGAGCATTTTTTCCTAGTTGTTTGATGAATGTTCTAATCCAAATCTAGAGGGAGTTGGGGGACATCGCTCAACAACAAAGGGGTTGATCATGATGTATCACTTCTAATTTAGAAATGGGACAAGTCTAATTTTGTTGGTCTCTTTTATACCACTATACATTTACAACTGGCATATCACATTCATTTTGGGTTGCCAAGAGGAGGTTTTCTTCTTCATCAAAGGACTCGACCTGTTCATATTATTCTACATGTTAAATCAAGGAATATAACAAATCTTAATTGTAGAATAAAAGTTTTATTAGAACTTTTGTGTTGTCTTATTATTTGCATAGTGTCGATGTGTCGTTTTATGTTGAAATACATGACAAAAATCCATTTTGAACATGTATATGGTGAAGTTTTCATGATCCTTTGATCTGAAATTTATAATCCATGATACAACAACAATTGAACAAAACATAACTCTTGTTTCAAATTGAGAACACTAAAAAAAGAAACTCAGACATCCCAAGCAAGGGATATTACACATTTTTTGTGGTAGGGTAACAAGGTGAACATCTTCAGTGGATTCCACTTGAAATGATTGGCCATCCCAAAAATTTTTGGCAGGTGGCGCCCAAAGGATATCCATCAATTCAAACTTTTATTGGAAACTTAGTCCCTATGTAATTTTATAACAAAGGATGAGATCTAGAAAATGATTCTTATACAGAAGTATATAGAACCTTAGACTCCTTTGAATTGGATCTGAAGGGTAAGGAGAAGTACCCAAAATGTGTCTCAGTAGTGGAAGGCAATGAACATTGTTCTTCCTATTTTGGGAGGATTATAGCATGGAAAGTAGGAGATAGGAATTAAGTCTGTGTTTGATCGAATGCTAAAATGGGTTGCAGTAGATATATCTTTTTTCTTTTAATTTTATTTTTTTGAAGGAAATATAAATCATTTTCAAAGTTCAGGAAAATCTACACTCTATTAAGTGGCTATTTCCTACACTATTACTATTTGGAGGTAAGGGTGGTTGTTGATAGAGGGAAATATATTTGATCCTTAGAGGGTACCATAAAATATGACTAAAATTCTAATGAAATGTGGGGTCCTACTGCTAGATTAGTATCCCTCTTAGACTATTTTGTTTAATTTTTTTCAAGAAAACAACCTTATTGATGTGGCCCCTGCTCACCTAGCTCCAACATGGAGAAATAGAAGAGTGGGGGAGGCTACTATATTAAAGAGCCTTGGAAACTTTTTGATTTATGAAGGATTGGTAGAACACATTTTTAGGTATATATTTTGAAATTATAGCTTGGGGGTTTCAGATTATGTCCTTGTTTGTCATCAGTTTTAGGTGGAGTCTTGCTCTGTGCATTATCCTTTTAAATTTAATCTAGTATGGCTAAAAGATGAGGAGTTTAACAATATGGTTAGGGAATTATGGTTAAAAGTTGAGAGGTAACCCCATGATACTACTATGCACAACTTAATTTCAAATGTTAGAATCCTTAGAAATATGGTTCTCAATTGGTAGAAAAGGAAGAAATCTAGCCTTAGAGTAGAGTTATTATCTATTGAGGAGAATATTTCATCCTTATTTTTTGGAAACACAATTGGGGTTTTCAATTTTGATGAGAGAAAGTCTCTGTTGAGTGTGGAAGAAAGGATAAGTAAAATCCTCTCCATTAAAGTGGATCCTGGGGATAGCAGAGTAGAGTCACCTGGATTAAACTAGGTAATTGCAATTCAAATTGTTTTCACAAACCCTGAAGCCACTGAATATATATTAATTCTATATGGGATTTTAAAAACTCCACTTGTAATGATATATTCTCTCAGTATGATATGTAAGAATAAACAATACATCATTTTGGAGAGCTATTTATAAATATGGGGGTTTCTAATATTGAAGCAAAAATGGAGGTCATTCAATAATTTCTGAGGTTATTTGCAGAGGATGAAGGGTTGTAAGAGAGAAAGGAGGTGAATCTAGGGAAATTGAGCAGATACTAAAAAATTTCCAAAGGGATAAAGTGTTCGCTAAATTTCAGTTGACCCAGGTTCAGATTCCTCATCTATCAACAAATCCCAAGATATTGGCTTGACGGAGCAGGACTTCGTTGGAAACACCTGTGACACAGATGGTATGATCACCCAAGATATCTTATGGGGATTTACAGAACTAGGCTTTTGCAGCTATGTTGGGGATTTATTTTTACAACAATACCAATTTACTCGACCAAAGCAAGAATTAAACCTTTGTTCTTATTTATTCATTCAATATAACCATCTATCATTTCATCGACAGATCTGATAGCATATAGTATAAAGCATTATTACAAGTGCGACACATATGTAAGTTCAACTTATTACAGGTGTGACACATATGTAAGTTCATTAACCATTAATTCCATGTGACATATTCAGATAAGATCATCTACATCAAATATTCATTCAACACAAAAGAACACATTAAAACACACAGAGACAAGATATAACATGGAAACCCATCCAGGAAAAATCACAAAGGTGCTCTTCATTTTGTATGAGAATTGGTTTGACACCTTTGGTCTACCCACTCAACTTGCAGACTCTTGTTTAGATATTATTTACAATTTGTACATTCATCTCTTGTCTCATGCTCTCTGGTTTTGGTTTCTTTCTCTTCTTCTCTTACTCGTCGATCCGCACACAACTTGGATCAATTCTCTCCTTTCCTTTGACTCACCTATAACCATTAACCCAATAGATAACCCACACATAGCTTGGGTTCATTCTTTTATAAGACGTTCTGCTTTTACTATTCTTGAATCAACCGTCAACTGACTCACAACTGTCAATCGACAAACTGTCTTTCTATTTTAATACATTCAGTTATAACTTAAAATAGGTACTATCAGCCCAAAATACAATCATGATTTTATGAATAAAAGCAAGCTTTTAGTCCAAATAACTCTTCCCGCAAAATAAACCGAGCTCTGCTTTTCGAGTGCTTTATTCCTCTTTCATCTTGGTTCCTTCTGTCATGGCTGCTTCTGTCGCATATTCTTTTGTCGCGCAGCCAAAATATTCATCTTTCCGAGAAGAATTATGGCAGAATTCTGTCTGACTTTTCCTAGGGCCAAAAGGACCCCAACACTCACTTGTGGCTCGTCCCAAGCCACAATAATTTGAAATATATGTTAGTGTGACCTTGCTTTAAAAATACTGAAATATTTCCACTACCTGTTCAGTTTCCTATCACACTTATTCTTCTATTGACTTCAATTTTTCCACAAGTTCGGAACTGATGTGTTCTGAATTTGTCAGTTTTACCGACCCCAAGGATTGTCACACCTTTTCATGTATAGGTTGAATGATGCTTTTAACTTTCTCTGCTTATGACTTAAGTTCTACAACCTGATTGGTTCTCTTTAGCTGTTGTGTTCACAATTTTTCTACTTGTTGCTGTAGCTTCTTCATGTCAGTAGCTTTCTCCCTTTTCTCTACTATTGGAAACTTCTTTAGATCGCTCTTCATTTTGTTGAAGTCTGCCTCAAGAGTATGCAACTGCTCCATTAATTTTTCCAATTCTTCATTGTTGATCAAAGCTTCCTATGACTGAGAAACTTGTTCAACCGCTTTGGCACAAAGTGCCTTCGCCTCTTCTATCTTTGTCGCAACCTCAATTGCTAATTTTCTTCTTTCTTCCAGTACCTCCAGAGGTGTAATGGGATTTATTTGCAATTCTAACTCCGCAATCTACTTATGGAGGATGTTCTCTACTTTTCTAGGTCGAAATACCTTGGATTCTGAAAACATTTCCGCCGTGATACCTTCATCTGAAAAACTGCTAAAAGCCAGTGTAACAACTGCATCTAGTCAATTCTTGTCATCCCGTGACGTCTTTTTTTTATTTTATTTTATTTTATTTTATTTTATTTTCTGCATCTTGGACTATTTTCTTCAACTTATTAATAGTTTTGTGCAAGGATTTTACCTGATTAACCAACACACGTTCCCTATTATTCATCTCTGCAACTGCAACATTCTGAATGGCATGCAATTCATACATTGGCAACACAAAAGATTCCATAGTGACATGACCAAGGTACTTGACCATGGTATTCACTTCTGGTGTTCCTAGGTCAATTTCTTGACCCAGTAATTGAATCTTTATAGAAGGAGTTGTCATCGACAATCCCTCGATAGGTCTCTCTTCAGATGGACCAACTTTGTCTAGCGATACAATCGAGTATGATGTTTGGTCGACCTCTAGAAATTCTTTTACTTCTTTACAAACTGTCTACAGTAAATCTACAATGATGCATGCCAATTCAGTTTGTCTTTTATCCATTTTTCTACAACTTTCATTGGAAAATTCTTCCATAACTTCTGTCAAAAGGGTGTAATCATCATTGGTGAGGAAGACAACTCCAAATTATTTATTTTCCTTCCTCTTCTTTCGACTCTTCTCATACTTCTCATATTTATTTCTCTTCTCTCCCAACACTGGATCTATTGGGGTTGTGCTAGAGTCATCAAGAAAGTGATAAATTATTGGGGTTTCTTCAACTAGTGGATTCCCCCCTTGATCTCCATTCTTCTTTGTTGATAGGTCATCCCGTCGTGACTCTTCTTCAATAGAGAGTTGGTCCTCTGCGATAAGTACTCTCCATTCTGTGGGCCGATATTGAACAATGGAATCAATTTTAGTAGAAGATAACTAAAATTTCATGGCCAAACATTTCTCTTGCGGACCCTATCGAGGATCCAAAAAACTATGATGGGCCCTGACCAAAAATATGATAATGTTCCAAATCGCTTAACAATTTCCATGGTAAGTCTGGCATGCTTCTTAATATAATATCACAAGTCCTCTCCTGGTAAAAAGAATTCGACATTATTATATTTTTCCTCTCAGTAGCTCCTTGTTGAACCAGTGATTCTAGTATCGAGCTCCTCGACATGGGGCTGGTACATATACCCCTTGGTAGTTTGGTTTCTCTTCCCATATGAAAAAATTAATCAAAATCAACAGCCAAGAATAATGAAATGGGATACCTTTTTCCTGTACCTCTTTGACGTTTGATAACAAATCATTTAGTAGGTATGCCAACTAGTTAAGTTGGATCCCCGTTGCACACTGTTATACTATAGCAATTGTCCCTATGTTGAATTGGTTTGGTTGCATCTTGTGCAACAAGTTGCTAGATAGGACTTTCATTGCAAACCAAACAACAATATCATTGATGGAGGTGATAACAAAGCCTTGCGTGTACATTGTCATATCATACTTCTCTTTCAACTTATTTTTCAATGTTGTGTCGTGGTCTTTCCTAGTGAAAAATGAAGCTGGATCGACTCCTGCAAGGGGAAGTCTGATGATCGATTCTATCATCTCGACATCCACTCAAATATTCTGGTTGAGCCATAAACATCTTCCATGGAAACATATTAACAATTGTTTGACACATGCATTCAATTCTATTGTGTAGCTGAAATGTGGAATGTACATAAGTTAAAATAGTCCAGACTTGTCCAATCCTCATTCCCATTCCATTGGAACCATGTAGATAGGTTCATCCTCTATCTCTTGGATAATCATCATATATCTGTTCATTTATAGTTCTGGAAACTTGCGCAAGTCATGGTTTACAAAGCTAATCTTCTGCAAGTTTAGAATTATGTTTGTTGTTACCCAAACTTCTTTCAGTATGACAGGTGTTAGCAATGGATACTTTGCATTTTTACAAAATCTAATCTTAGGCGCATCTACTAGTCTGGGTGGGACATAGTTTGGCAGCATGGATGAAGATCCTATTGGTTCGTCCTTTGGTGGAGGCGTTGTTACCTTCTTGTGGGGACCAAATCATTTATTCCTTTACGAGACAGGTGGGTTTGGTCGTAAAATAACTGGTGGAATCACCAGTGACTATGGAAGTTGTTCTGGAACTGTGGGTGTAAGTGGAACAAATGCTGTAATGTCTTCTATAATGGGCATAGGTGAAGGAGTCTTGACGCCTGATTCTTGAATGGTGCTCATACTGGAGATGAAAATGACTATACTCTATAAATTAATGGCTTCAACTCTTACAGTTGCAGACAATAATTCAACACTCTCATTCAGATGCAATAGAATGAATAAAACTTTGGTGTGAATATGATATACATATACCCATTCAATCATTTAGTCCTTCGAATGATCGAGTAATAAATGGAAAGGTGGCAGTGATTTCTGTCACATGGAGCAATATTTCTAATCATTACAGGGAAACTGCCACTCGAACCATCACTTTACCTATCAATTCAACGACAATTATTGTCCATTAATGGAGGAAGTGAAAAAAAAGCACGCCGCCAAAATCTCCCTTCTCCTCTCATTAACTACAATCCAACTTTCACTTGCAACCAAAATTCCATTTGCGACGACATTTCTTTTTCCGTGACATGCATATGGCCTGCGACGATAGTTTGTTGCTTGTGATAGACAAAGAGCTTGTGACCCACATAGATTCTATGACAATTTTTGTTTTTGTTTTGCAAGAGACATAAATTTTGCAACAAAACACTCATAAGTTTTGAAAAAACACACATAATTTTTGTAGTATTAACACTCATAAATTTGTGACATTTTGTCTTTTGTCTTTTTCTTTTCTATTTTCTCTTTTCTCTTTTCACACTTCTCATCATTTTTTTAACTCTTTTTGAAAGTTTCAGTCGACGAAATTGCAGCTATCCTGGTAAGGCTTCAGTCGACTTCCATTCACCAATCCCTTGAAAAGCGTTTCATCTAACTTATTTAATTGCAATGATCCTCCTTCAATGATCTAAATAACAATGTATGATCCCAAACAATGTGTTATAAGTTTTCCAGGATGCTTCAAATACTTGCTATCATACAAAATAACAAGATCTCCAACCTGAAATTGCTTGTTCTTGATATCTCGGTCATGCCAAGATTTTTGTTGCACCTTCTCGTCATTCTGATGATATACCATGACAAACCTGTCTTCTTCCAATTGTACAATATGTAATAATATTTCTTCGACAACCCCAACATCAATCATTTCAGTCATAACAACTATTCTTAGATTGGGTACAATATATTCCATTGGCATGGCATCCTCATGTCCATACACTAGTTGAAATGGAGTTTGATCTGTCAACATTTTATAGGTGGTGCAATATTCCCATAATACTGTAGGGATTCTCTGATCCCAATAATCTCTTTGCACATTACATATCTTTGTCAATGCGTTCTCTAGGATTTTATTGAAGGCCTCGACAACACCATTTTATTGTGGGTGATACGAAGTTATCTTCCTGTGCTGGATCTAGAATTATTCAGTTAATTCATAAATCAATTGATTTACAAAGTGTGTACCTTGATCACTTATCAAAATATTCAAGCATCCAAATCTAGTCACAACATTGTCAAAAACAAATCTGGCAGTGGTCGTAACAGTACAACCCTTGACAGGTGCTTCTTCAACCCATGTAGTCAAGTAATCTGTCACAATGATAATGTATTGTGCACCTGTTCTTTTCCCTGGTGGATTAATAGGTCCAAAAAAATCAACAAACCAATTATAAAATGGCTTTAAATTTATCTGAGGTACTAGTTTCATTTCATCTTGTCGTGACTACTTTCTGGTTCTTTGGAAGATATCACAGTTGCGACAATATTCTCGAGCATCTGCATGCAGAGTAAGCCACCGCAATATTAGCAGTAAAATCTTGCACACAAAATATTTTTCGGCATAATGGACTCCTGTGATACCAACATGTGCCTCATTCAATATCATTGGTCACTAGTTCTCCAAAACACAATGACAAAGAGTTTCATCTAGTCCCATTTTGTATAACTATCCAACAATAATCTGGAAATCTGCAGCTCTAACAATTAATTGTTTCTTCTGCACCGTAGTGAATCCGATTGGTGCATATCCCATGCTCAATAATTGTATAATATATCTAAAATTGTCATCGAACATATTAACCATAAATAATTATGCATCAAGAAGGTTATCGTCAAAATTATCATGCTCTTCTCCACTTTCTAGTCATGACAGATCGTCGGGTCTTGAATTCAATCGATTAGGTTTAACAATGATCTCGAAATCAAATTATTGGAAGAGGAGAATCCATCGACAGATACCCCCCCCAACATTGGCTTATTGAACATGTATTTCAACGCTGAATGGTCTTTGAACATCTTGAAATGTCCACCCAAGAGAAAATGTCAATTTTTTTGAAGTGCATACACCATAGCTAAGCCTTTGTGTTCTGTCATGGTATTATTATTCTCTGTTGTCGACAATTTCCAGCTAGCAAAAGAAATATGATGATTAATAGCCCCATCTCCTGGATACACGAGTAAAACACCAAGTGCGATAGACAACACATCGAAATGTATACGAAACTCCTTCTTCTATTTCAGAAAAAATAGTATGGGAGATGCAACCATCTTATTCTTCAAGAGGTCCAAACTCTCTTGGAATTGTTCCATCCACTGAAACTTAACATCCTTATTTAAGAACTTCTCCATGGGAGTAGTCACCTCTACATATCATTTGGTAAACTTCAATAATACCCTGTATGTCCCAGAGTCGTTCTCAACTACTTTACTGTCGCAGGTGGTGGTAGTGTTGGACATTGAGTTTAGCGCTCTCTGTGAGTTTCCTGACATGGACTAACCGCCTCCCAAGACCTTAAACTTGGATATTGTGGTGGAGATTAACAGCTACAAGTTTTGGTCTATCAACAGTCATGATTCCAACAATTAACATCAGAGCAACAGATCAAGGGTTTGAAGCTCACCCGACTTGCACTGAGGGGGAGAGTTTTGGACATTGGGTTCAACACTCCTTGTGAGTTTCATGACAGAGACTGACCTCTTCCCAAGATTCTAACTCTAGCGATTGTGGTGGAGATTAACATTTGTATGTTTTGGTCTAATGGAAATCATGATTCCAATAGGTAGGTCGATGATGATCACAAATTTAGCAGTATCGGCCAATATTCTATCGCGACAACCCACGTGACCCAACAAAATTCCGAAAAGGGGTGCAAAAAATACACTTCTTGAGGTTCAAGGAAATGTGATACAGTTGACATCATTCCAACATCATTATGAGGGTCTCAATATGATCTTTAATGAGTCCAAATATTGTCCAGTCATCATAATAGACTTCAATAAAGTTATGAATAAAATATTTGAAATCAACAACGACTATCCTGGAAAAGATAGCATGAACATTCTTGTGTCCATAGGGCATCACTATATACTGGAAATATGCCCACTCTGTGACAAATGTGGTATTGCGTCGATATTCCATCACAATTCTGATATGATGGTAACCAGAGAATCCATCAGTAAAAGAATATACTTCTTTTCCCCCAACACTCTCCAATACTTCATATGTAAATGGTGTCAAAAATGGGTTGTGCAGGAAGGCTTCATTCAACTTCCTTAGGTCAACACAAATACATACTTCACCAACAGTCTTCTTATCTTGGACTACCATTGGGATGATCCAATCATATTATTCAACAGGTTCTATGATTCCCGCACCCAACATTCAATCTAATTCTATCTTAACTTTTTCTTTATACTGTGGATTGATCTAATATGGTCACTGCTTAACAGGTTTTGTGTCGGGTTTCAATGAGATTTTCATTTCTCCAAGTTCTCCAAAAATTCCCTTCATTTCAGAAAACTAGTGGGGAACAGATCTTGAAACTCATGTAATAGGTCTGTAATCTTTTCGACAGCTTCATTGTCCTAGTAATCTTCAATATTGACAAACTTTGGATTCTCTGTAGAGCCAATTATTACTTTCTTTATCTTCAATGGATTGAGAAACTCCTCGCTCAACATAGCTGATCCTTCCATCGCGCGAGTCCCTTCAGACTCCATAATTTTTATGTCACAGGGATCCTCATCCTTAGGTTCTCCTGTTACATTATAACACTCCATCCAGTGCAGGATAGTTATGTTGTTTTGATTAAAAATTTTCAATGATACATGAATATATTCAAATATATTACTCTTAATTATTTGTAGAGAAACATCAATCGTCAGATGATAATCAAAGAATTCAAATGTCTAGGTGAAACTGGTAGCTAATTCTTCCTATTCTACTTTTCCTTGTCGCAACATAGCAGATGTATACCGGTTCCTTGGTATCATATCTAATGTGTGTACAAATTGATGAACCCATTCCTATCGTGGACATGCCTCCCATGTCGCACAACAACTCTTAATGTGCTCGACAGGACTAGTCAGTCCTTTGTATTTCTGGCTAGTGTACATCACCTTCTCTCCAAACCGAAATTCCATTAATCTCCAACATTGCGGCCATTCTGAGATAGACTTTTTATGTGCGACCCACCATCTAGAAAGTGTAGCATGTAATGTAAATTCCAAAGATGATAGTCGCCGAGGTTCTATTACTTTTTCTTCGAATTATTTTAGAAAAGAGTCCAGGTTAGGAAAGACCTCATAAGTAGGTAGATCATACCCTCGATACCTACCCATCACACATATTTTGTAATTCTTGTGCATCTTCTCATTGAAACTTCATGCAATCGTTTTTGCCAGTTTTCTTAAGCTTCCCCAAAATCTGATGTGCAGGAACTAACACTTTGCTAGCTGAGTTTTTTGTCGACCGTTGGATTCACATAATCATCCATTGTTGAAGTGATATTATAGACATGGTCTAATTATCCATATTGTACTTCACTATGCACCTGCTTGATATATTTCCAGCCTTCTAAAGGATCAAGCGATATGACCACCATTAGCTCTTCATCTTCAACTGTTAATATCCTTTTCTTGAAATTGATAATAGTTTGGTTGTCAATGGCCCAATCGATCCAAATAAATACAAGATATAGATTTTTATAATAAAAAATGTTTATCACCTCAAAGTCTGCATAAGTGTGAAGTCCTTCTACCTCGACAGGAACCTGAGTCAGTAGACCGATAGGTAAAACCTTTGACTAGTTCGCTAGCTTGAGCTGTACAGGAGACCATATGAGTCTCAGTTTTCCCATAATCTCCCAAGTTTTTCTTGTAAGAATATTCACACCAGAGCCCAAGTCTAGGATAATATAGTCCATATCATAATATCCTATCTGGTCAGTCATTCTCAGTTCACGACCAATCTTCAACTTTTTCCCAATATGATTAACCCTTCTTTCTGGTCGCACATTTTCTTGAGGTTATTCTATCAAAGATGTCAATTCTACGACAATATATTTATCTTGTATTAGTGCTAAATAAATTTTAAATAAATATTTTAATTTAATAACCTTTCTCGCTGGTTTCTATTGAAACAAATGGTCAAATCTCTCAGGCATTTCCAGGATTGGTCCTTCAGAAGGTATAGCTGTAGAGTCCGATGCTTGATTTCTGTCAATGAATTATTGTGGTTTGTCCATGAATAATTATTTTTAGTTTTGTGAATTAAATAGTACTTTCTTTTGTTCTACTGGTCGCACTCGCAGTTATCCATACGATACTTCTTGATTAGCTCCAGTCGCAACACCTCCTCTAGTCACAACAACAATAATTGGCTCCCTCAATTCGACAGATATATTGTGGATGTTCAGATTGGGATTTCGAGGTGGGTTCTGATTTCCCACATTCTTGGTCTTCCATTTTGCAGTCAACTAAGGGAAGTCTTTGAAAATATGGTCAAAATATTTACAATATGAACAGGTCGTAGTAGGATTTGTGAAGTCTCTGGAAACTTTTCCAGGTTCTCGGTAAATATAGCATATCACTTGGCCTCTTTCGTGACCAAATAATCATCCTCATCCTCGACCTATGAAAATTCCACCCCGCTAGGTTGAGGGTATTGCTCTAGAGGGTATTGATTCTGTGGATATTGAGCCTAAGCTTGCTCAGCCTGCATCTATTCATCATTGTTCATCAGGTACATGTTGACTATTTTCTCTTGCAGCAACTGATATGATGTACAATTTTTGTCATCATGTCCCATTGATGGATAAAATTTACAGTATAGACTGGCTGACACACTTACGATTTTTCGTAAGTATAAGAATTATTCCAATCGATGTATTCTAGTCTAAAAAATTCAACACTAAAGCATCCCTTATGTATTCATTGGATTTGGTGCTCCTGATGCAACATAATTCATAACCGCTAGGAAATTATCTTTATGATGTCATTCGATTTTACATCTGGTCCACCATAGATATTCTTATAATTCCTTTCCTTTATTGATATCTTGAATTTGCAATGTAAGGTTGGAAAGTTGTGACTAGATTTGCATCATTCCTGCACCAGTTTTCCCAACCGGTGAGGCTTCTAATTTCATGGCAAGCTCAAGAGCCTCGCTCTATGATACAATTTTGTACTACATTAATGGAACACGAATATGTGGCAACATCACCACAATAAACCATTCTTTGTGCTGGACGTCTTCCATTTGAAAACTTACTTTGGACATCAAGGTCTTGAATCTTTGGTCGAAGTCCCAAATAGACTCCGTTGGTAACTTTTTAATTTCTTTCAACTCCGTAATGCACTGCAACTCATATTTTGGTTTTTTTAAACTCATCTATCAATCCTTCTCGGATCTGATCCATTTTCTTTTGAGCAGTTCCTGCAAGAAATATAAAAAATTTCATGTATCGGTTGAGTGCACGACCTCTGAGGGTTGTGATCATCTAAGCTTTCTTTATGGCTTTATCTTGGACATGTCACATGGTGCATATGAATTTGCATAGAAACCAAGGTTTCTTAGGATCCTCCAAACCATTTCCATTAAAGGTTGGTAGATTTATATCATTCCCAGCCATTTTGTTTACTCTTGGTACTATTGAATAGAAATTCCACTATTGGGACTTCCCTATCTTTTATTTACACTATTATTTTTAGTTTGATTAGAAAAAACCACTAGGTGAGGTGTTTCTAGATCTTACCTCAGGTGATGCACACGGGGTCATGGGTATGCCATGATTTTGATCCAGATCTGGTGCTTCTTCTTCTTCGATTTATTTAGATATCAACTGGTACTCCTCTTATTCGTCGTAAGATCCTATGGCATGGTGCGATTCCAATTCATATTCTTATCCTTTGGTCGCACTACAACTTCCTCTTCTTGTTGCAATCCTTCTTCTCTTTCCTGACCGAATTATTTTTCCACTCCTTAGGCGTCCACCTTCTAACTCAGTCTCATTATTACCAGAAAAAATCTTAGTTGATCTCCATCCATTTTGTTCGCAATTTTTCTTGCGACATATTCTAGGTCTCTGCACACAAAATTTTATTCATCAAACTCCATTCTTAAGATCCATTTCTCACACACCAAAATCTTAATCCATAATTTCAAATCTTTCAGATAACGACCTCTAGGGACTTGGAAAAATTCCCTTTCTGCTTTAATGTATGAATGAATTGTGTCAACTGCAATTTTTTTGATATATCCACCCAAAATACTATTGACTCAGAAATCAACAACCTTAGATATTGGATTGCTTACCCTCTTCAGCTGCTGGATCAACTTAGGACTCCACTTGGTCGACTCTCCTCGGAATTTTTTCCTTTGAGTTGCAAACTTCAATAACTGCTCATGTAATATGATGGGAAATTTGCTAAAGAAAATTTCATGAATATCCATGTAAAGGTATCACTCCAACCATTCTATTGGCCTCAGTCATGATCCTTCACTTTCCTCTCGTGCAAACTCTAGTTCCTTATAATCAACCAAGTCTTGAACTTTCGGCTTCATTGGGTACCAAAACATATCCCCGTCGAAATGATTCATAGTCCTGACAACAGAACCATTTGTTGGATAACTTTCGGTCGACCCAGGTTCAGATTCCTCATTCGTCAACAAAGCCCAAGATATTTTCCCGACAGAGAAGGACTCTGTCGACAACACTTGCGACACATATGAAGTCTCACTCGAGATATCTTATGGGGAATTCCAAAACCAGGTTTCTGCAGTAATGTTGGGGATTTCTTCCTTACAACAATACCAATTTACTCAACCGAAATCAGAATTAAAAATTTATTCTTATTTGATCATTCTATATAACCATCTATCATTGCGTCGACATATCTAAGAACATATAGTATAAAGAATTAACACATGTTAACTTATTAGAGGTGCGGCATCTATGTAAGCTCATTCACCATTAAGTCTGTGTGACACATTCAGATAATCTCATCGACATAAAATATGCATTCGGCACAAAATAAAAAATTAAAACACACAGAGACAAGGTATAATGTGGAAACCCATCCGGGAAAAACCACAAAGGTGCTCTTCATCTGTCATGAGAATTGGTTTGGCACCTTTGGTATGCACACTCATCTTGCAGACTCTTCTTTAGATATTGTTTACATTTTGTACATTCATCTCTCATATCATGATCTCTAGTTTTGGTCTCTTTCTCTTTTTCCCTTACTCATCGATCCAAACATAGCCTGGATTGAGTCTCTCCTTACCTTAAACTCACCAATAACCAACAACCCACTAGATAACTTGCACACAACTTCGGTTCATGTTTTTATAAGCCTTTCTTATTTTACTATTCTTCAATCAACCATCGACTAAATCACAACTGTCAATCGACAAGCTATCTTTCTCTTTTAATACATTCAGTTATAACTAAAAATAGGCACTATTGACCCAAATTACAATCATGATTTTATGACTAAAACCAAGCTTTTAGTCTAACTAACTCTTCCCACAAAATCAATCAAACTATGATTTTCAACTGATTTATTCCTCTTTCGTCTTGGTTCCTAGGGCCAACATAATGTCTAGGACTAGATTGCTGGATGGTGGAATTTTTTATGCACTTGTTTGACATTGTTGGTCAATACATTCTAGATGTTGTGGAGGAATCAAGGACAAAACGGCATGTATCTAGGGGTCTAAACTCAATGTTTATAGAATTGATTGGGTCAAGTGATCTAATCTTGCTTCCTTTAATGATTATATATTGATCTCTCTCTACAACTTGGTTTATAAAATCATTGCTAAGGTTATATATAATAGAATCAAGCCAATTCTGAACAAATGCATCTCTAAAGAGAAATTTGGGTTCCTCTTTAATAGGAAAATCATGGACTCCATAGGGGTAGCCCAAGAGTGTCTTCACTCAATTAAAATAAAGAAATTGAATGATTTGATTATAAATATGGACCTAATAAATCCCTATGATAGAGTGGATTGGGTTTACCTCAGGTTAGTGCTACTTCAAATTGGTCTTCCCTTATAAGTTACAAAATGGATAATGTCCTACATCACCACTGCTTAGTTTTTTATTCTCATCAATGGCTATCCTACAAAGTTTTTTGGAAACTCTAGAGGGTTAAGGAAAGGCTTCCCATATATCCTGTGTTGTTCCTTCTGGTAATTGAAGGTCTCAACATACTCATTGGAAAAGCAAGATAGAAACACGAGTTGAACGGTATCAAGATTTCCCATTCTCGGTTTTTCACCCACTTACTATTTGTAGATGATGCTATTTTGTTCAGAATTGGGTCCGAAGTGGAATGGATTATTTACCATAGAATTATTAAGATCTTCTATCTTGCTTTAGGCATGGAGATTAGTCTGTTTAAATACTTCTTTTTATATAATTATTTGGAAAAGGAGACATTATGAAAAGTATTGGAGATCTTTCCCCTTAAGGTATTACTTACCAGGGATATTTTCTCAAACCAAATTGATATTTTACTAAATACTAGTTATGGTTGATTAGAAAAATTGAAAACAAGATAAATTGTTGGTGCTACAAATGGATTTTTCTGGGGGTATATTAGTTGTTGTGAAGTCTGTCCTAGACTGAATGCTTGTTTACTGGATGCATTTGGAAAGGATCCATATGTCCATTCTCCATAATATAAGGAAAAGGATGATAAAATTTCTATGGGGTGGTCAGGAGGAAAAAGGTAAGTTTCACCTGGTAAATTGGGAAAGGATCCGCTTACCTAAGTAGTTGGGGGGTTGGGGCATAAAGAACCTTTTATGGTTGAACCTGTCCCTAAGCCTCAAAAGTTTTAGAGGTTACTTTTTGGAAGAAGGATATGGATTCAAGTCATTGGATATAAATACCTTAAGATGTCTTCTATTGAGGACTCATTACCAAAATAAAACAAATCAGTGTCACAAGCTTCCAATATCTAGTGTGGTTTTACCAAGGCCTTCCATTGGTTTGGCGCTTGGCTCTCTTGGAATATAGGGAATGGTGAAAAGGTGGTCCTAGAAATTTATGCCTTTATAGGGGGAGAGAATTGTTACAAACTTTCAGATTCTTTGGTCTCCCATTTATCTAGTTTGGGTATTACCATAATTACACATGTTAGATCTGCTCATGCAACTATTTATTCATGCAATTATTAGTATAATGCTATTGACATGGGATTAAGATATAATCATTCTTTGGAATGGAAAAATTATATTGAAGGTCTCAATCATAATGGGATAAGACTTAAATAGGAGGCATATTTCCTAGTTTGGGCATGGAACAAAAAATTAGGAAAGATCTCTACTAAGGATGCATATGGATCAATCTCTTCTTCTTCTAGAGCTTCAGTGAATCAATGATGTTATAAGAAATTATGGAACTGGACTATGCCCTTGAATATCAAATATTTTAGTTGGATTTGTTTGGAAATGGAGGTCTTGGCATATGACATGTTAATGAAGAAAGGCTTCAATGGCCCAAATTCATGTAGCATGTGTAAATCCATGGAGGAATCCATCACTCATTTATTTGTGGCATGTATCTTTTGTCAATATGTTTGGTCCCATACATTTGAGAAATTGCAAATACAATTGAGTTGGACCCTTCCTTCCCTAGAGGAAAACCTATTAAAATGGTTTTCAACATACCCCACTTACAAAATCCTGCCCTTTTTATCATCCGAGGTTTATGGAGGGTCCACAATTCCTTAGTTTTTGAGGGCCACTGTCAATATCCAGCACTAGTGGGATTTAAAAGCTTGACATTTTTTAAATAATACTTTAAACCAATCTTAGTGAAGAATCCTAGGTTCCTATAGGTTCCAGTTAGTACTCTAGTCATGACTTGTTCCAAAAAACAAGGTTTGTGGTGGGGCATGGTTCTCCAGTTAGATACAAATCATCTATTTTTATTAAGGACCAGTTTCAGTTCTGGTATGAACACTAGAGCTTAATTATTATCTCTATGGGGGTTGTTAACCTTTTACACTTGGAAAAATATTGAGGAGTTACAAGTTTATGGTGATTCCATGATTATAGTGGGTTGGGAAAAAGACACTTCTTCCCTCCAAGTGTCTATCTTGGAAAATTGGTGCAACAGGACAAAATGGTTGATAAGAAGCTTAAACTAGTTTTAAATTTCACATATCGAGAGGGAGCTTCATTCATTGGCGAATGAACTCCATTAAAAAGTAATTGGAAACCAAGAAGGTATACTATTTTATGAAGAGTTCTTTGACTTCATTTCAATTAGCTCTGTATCTCTTCAACTATTCAAGTTCCATTAGATTAATTTTTGTATCTTTGAACACATTTTATTATTTTCTATTTATCAGACTCTATTTTTAGCTCATAAAAGAGCAGTTTTTGACTAGTCTGCTAGTCTACTGGTTATGGTATGCAAGACTTTAAATTTTGGAAAGTATCAACAACATGCTTCTTTTCTAAGAAATCCATTTCCTTATGTTGGATAAATAAGAAGGAATTTGGCTCCTAGGAGACACTCTTGATTTCTTTGTAAAGACATTTTAACTTTGATTCTACTTGAATATCATTTTTTTTATAATTTATAATTTATAATTGTATTTTTTCTCTTGAAAAAATAAGAAGAGGAAACCCTTATTTATACAAAAGACAAATTAAAACCCTTGTGTCTTGAGTTACCATTATAAGATGATGTGTTTTTATTAAACTAGTAATCTTCAAAACACCAATTATCTATATGAGGACTTATTTAGCATTAGCACCATTGTACAAAATATCAATAAATAAAAAGATTATTATAGAGATATGAATCGAAATACTAAATAACTCGTGTACATAAGAGCCCCCTTGTAAATATTGTACCTAGAGCTTGAGGGAAAAAAAGTAGCTTATCCAAGTGATTTCTTCATGTGCTTCTTTGGATTTTGTTTGAGTACATCATATGCATAATCTCGAAGGAATAAAGGCTTTGAGAATGATATTTTTTTATGAAATGAATGCACTCATTCACTGTACTTTGTTGAAGATAATAAAAAATGTTACAAGGGTCCAAGTATCGCTCAACCAAGATAGTAAGAATGATGTGATCATATTTTCATAAGGGATGGAGATAACTTTTCAAGGGACCACTTGATTGAGACTTCTCTCAATGATTTGTGTTTCATGTTCAACTTGTAAGTTGTGCTTATCAAGTGGTCCATCATATAAGAAAGATATTCATCAAATAGAAGTTAGGAGATACTCCTTTACTTTTGTAAACCCTCTTTATGTAGAAATTCATCATATAGAGGAGATTTTGCAAAGAGAAGACTAGACGATTTACTTCCATATAGTTGGAAAATGTTTGCATCCCATTCTTTAAAATCCTCTTATAGATATAACCATTAATACGTTATTTTCATATTTTTCTTCTATTTCATAATAAGTTTAAATTTATAACATGTTCCCAACATTTTTATACTATACCTATTTGAATATACCATGTTCCTTTTTTAACATTTAAAAAAAACGAGAGTTAAATAAAACATAGAAAGAAGACAACTTGAATTAAAAAAATATCTCTTCCTAATATAAATTTGAAGCTAAGATTTTGTTGGCAAGTATATTTGTACCCATTTTCCAAATTCTAAAAAATGGCACTAATTTTCTCACCCGGATTGGAAGTTTTGATGATATTCCCCTTTGTGTTAGGGTTTAGAAGTTTAAAATTAGTAACGGTTTTTAATATCTTGTAACTTTGTCCAAACTTCATAAAATTACATATACGATCACTAACTTGAAATATGATTTATAATAAATGAAATGATGACTCACTTGGACACCCTATGCTCCAATAAAGATACGTTTCCCCAATGAACAACATTTTACAAGACATATCAAAAGGACAAATTGCAACAATTGTATCTCCATTAATATTCTTCAAAAGTTAAAAGAACACATTCACTTTAGGCTGTTTGTATTGATCAAAAGTTGGTTATATCTTTACTCATACAACCTCAATACATTCCTATGTCATTTATTGCAGAGACGAGAAAATTTGTGATATAGGTATTCCCATACATGTGGAGTTAAAAAAAATAGGGTTTTTCTACTCCAAAACTTCCATTTGTAAATTTTGATGAACTATCATAGAAATAAAAGATACAAACAAAATGTAATTTAACTCAAGATTTAAAAAAAAAACTCATCTAAAATCGATCATATTGTCCACTTTCTTTGCTGTTATCATATCCTGTCAAATTATTTCATTGCCTTGAAAGGTTGTAAATTCCTAACTTGTGGTTAGAGTTACCTTTATGGCATCATTAGATATTTTTAAATATAACTAATCTTAAAACACAAATCATCTATTTGAGGTTGTACTTACATAGGCATGTTGATGCCTGGGAGGTAATTGCTGGAAAATTACGAGGAAGTCAACAGGAGGAGGAATCCCAATATGAAAGTAGTCAAATAATCCTAAGCAAGGGCGATCCTATCCCCAAATTGTTTGGTATAGCTAACCCCTATGGATACTAGGCCTCCACTCGCACTGTGCAGATAGATACAAATGGATCTCCTCTTCCTGTGTGGGAGATCTAAAAGATGTGCAGTAATAGAGTAAACTAATATATGTGTTTAAACTAAAACTATGAAATATTATAGTATGAGATAGAACAATCATATTAACAATATTTGAAAAAAGGCATTCCAATCTATAAACATATAAATCAGATCTAACCCTACCAACTTCAGATCAAGCAAAATAATTGCAATTGAGTTATTTCATCCAAAGCATTTAAACATATGATTGTTCTAACATAAAAATGCTAATTGAAAAATCAACATTTCATACATATAACCATTTAATGGTTGCAATAATAAATATACATTTTAAATGACAAAATTCATTTAAGACATAATTAACACAATAATCGAGTAATGATAAAAAACAAATAGAGGTTAATGTGTCCAATAATGATGCAACATATTACAAATCTATTTTAAAGATAATAGAGAAACCAAGATTCATCAAAGAAATTTGATAAATTAAACCAAGAGATGATAGAAAGAAACTGACTGGATTTTATTCAGAATGCAAAAAATTACAATTATGCAAAATGCAGAGTGTCTTTAGTCCTTCCCTTGTAGTTTTCCTCTACTATCGTTCACCCATTCATCCCCTTCTATGAGATCTCAGTCTCTTTAAATAATAATTTAAAACATTACAAATAAATAATTCTCTCACAGAAGTAGGGATAATAAAATATCGTTTTTAGGATTTTCCAAGGGAATATTGTCACTTGGAAAATACATCCAACAAATATGTTATGTCCTGATATTGAGCATATTCTGATTGTAACTGAGCTTTGCAGATAAATGAATCGATTTCCCTATTCTTTACTTTGTCCCATTCATGTAGAAAGAGATTGATCCTCATTTGCGAAGTTATGGGTGACTCAATCAATTCCTTGATTTGTGATATGTGAATGTGATCGAGCTACTCAATTTTCTCCTTAGATTTCGAGAACTCCCCTTCAACATGCTCCAACATGATATTGGGTGGTAGGGAATATTCAATTGGATCCATAAGTGATAAGTTCAGGAAACCTAATAGGTTTTTGGATGCAAACCATTTCTTCTTACAAGATTTTTGTCCATCGTGAATGGTGGACTCTACTGATTCACAAACATTCTCCCAGGATTTGAAGGAGATCTTGATTCTCCTCGGCTTGATTTTGTCTACGATTGGCAAATCTTCAATCTTATTTCTAATGTACCTCTTCCAATCTACCAGATCATCAAAATCTTTGGTGGCATCCTTCCTCCTTTGACTATGATCATAAAGTACATCAGATTGATGTTAAAAAGAGTTATATGTCTCATGGATTTCATTTAACCCTTCAAACAAATCAACCATCAACTTCTTAAGATCATCCTGTATCTTGGAAGCCAACTCTTTGAATTATTCCTTTGTAATTTTAGAAAAGGAGGAAGCAACACATATGAACTGGAAATCATCCAGCTTTTGTTCGAGAACTGTGATATTTTCTATATGGTTCACATTAATCCCTTGTGCTTCTTTAAGCTGTTGTTTGAGAATATCATTTTTTTCTTGCAAGTTCTTGAGTTGGTTCTCATAATTACTTTTCAAACTCTGCAACTTGGATTTATGGTGTTCACTAGACTAATATTGCTCCTATTTTAGCCTTTGCAGTTCTTTTTCTTTTTCCTCAATTTCCTTATTCAGTGAGGTAATTGAGTCATAATTTCCCCCTACAAAGGCTCCCAAAGCAACTATTGTCTCCAAAACTTCTTGTTTGACATCAGTTGAGGCTCTCTTCCATATAATGTACTTCGGGATGGTGCCCTGCATCATATTTCCTCCTCTAGCTCTCTTGGAACCCTTCTTCACTACAACCTTCTCTGTTTTGCTCCAAAAATACTCTCCCATCAATACGACTTCATCTTCACCAAAATCTGCTAGTTCTTCAACTATGGGAGTGGACATTTTAGAAACTGTGACAAGAGGCACATGTTGGGAAATAACAGGGGTTGGAATGGGCATATTCACTTGGGCGATTGAAATGGATGGCAGGTGAGCATGAGAGGTTGAGGGTGGAGGAATTGAAATAGCTATAGAAGTAATAAGCTCTACATATGTGGTAGGAGTAGGAATAACAACATGTTGTAAAGGTACCGAGGAAACTTGTGCTTGGGATGTCTGTCAAGATGTAAGCTAAATAGGAGCAACAATTTTTTCAATTGCTGCTAAAAATGTAACCGTGAGAGTAGATAAAGTGGAATAAGGAATAGTGATTGGAATGGACAAAGGCACATAAGATGCCTCAATGCTAGGGGTGATGATTTATGGAAAATGAATATCAGGGAATGAATTATCATCCACTAAACCTCCAAGTGGATCTACAAATGCCTAGTTCACTGAGAAAATTGTAGGTAAGGTAACAAGGATAATGATCGGGCATGAGAAACTGATGGGAAGTGATTCCTCTTCAAGGTCACTATCTTCAATTTCAAGCATTTTGACCCGTGGGGGTGGATCCTCAAATTTTTTGTTCTTTGTTGGAGGGGTAGAAGCTGCTGCTTATTCTTTGATCATTGAGATCATCAACTCTAAACTTCTCTTCATTTATGCTAACTTCAAAAGAGCATAGAGAGTGGATGAATGTTCAGGTTGTGGAGTATATTCAATAATATATTTCCCATGGTCGTCTGTTTGATCAGTAAGCATTAAAGAGGTGCTAGATTCTAATTTTTGAGCTTCCTTTTCCACCAATTTATTATGTGTCTTTTCTTATAATGCCAATTCAAGTTTTATGTAATGGAGCGCTTTAGTTTTAAGCTCCTGTTGGTACTGGAAAACAAAATTATTCTCACCAGGAGAAGAGATTCCACTTACAACTTCAGAGAAAGCATTGCCCCCTTGATAAATATAATCATTAGGATCCATCTGATGAGCATAGGTAGTTTTGATATGTTCTTGAGTAAAGTGATTTGCCAAGAACGACTTTGGATCATCCATCCTTTTAGGGGCTTATCCAATTTTCAAAGTAATGATCTTTTTCCCAAGTATACTTACATGAGTGGAGTTCTTTGTTACTAGAGGTCCAAGGCTAAGGGGAAATTTGGGCCACCCTTTCGTTTTGGCTCCAGTTAACTTTAGAAATAATCCATCAATTACTGTATGGAAAGATATCTCTTCCAAAACCATTCTGTCAGGCACAATTCTAGGTAATAGGTAAATAGTGTTGCTACCCCAGATTCTAATTTATGCAAAATACTCACAAACATACCAATCTCTTATGGTTGAAATCAATGCTTTGGCTCTGGCTGAAAATGTGGGAGCGTCATCCTTGAATATCTTTTGATAGATGGAACCCAAGAAATGATAAAAAATATCATAGATGAGAGGAATGAAATTATCCTCCCATAATGCTGAGCAATAAATGTGGACAGGAGGTCCAACACTTGTCCAATTCCATCCCATGGTCGGGAAAGGAAATGCTGCGCATAAAACATCCATCACATAGGCAAAAAGGTAGAATGTGGGATTTCTCAACGCTGGATTCTTTAGATTTTTTCAATGGATTCCTTTAGTACTACTGATAGGATCTGGGCTCAATTAAATGATTCCCTTTTAGTAAGAATATGATGAGAAAGAGGCGCCCATTCTGATTTAAAAACCTTACAATTGGGCAGTCCATATAACCTACATAACATAACCTATATAACCTACATGTCTCCACATATCATTTGTTGTATTCCCCTAAGAGCACTCTTTTAGATATAAACATAGTAAAAATTATCTAACATATACACCTTCAAACTTTCAAACTAAAATGAATTAAAATAGATTGATCACTAGCTCTGGCCAAATGCTTCGTCAATATCATGTTTTGTAAGAAAGCCAAAGTTAAAAACAAATCGAAGAAAATAAAAGTAAAATAAACACACATATATACAAATAATCCAATGCTTATCTCAAATTAAGTACTTCTTGAGGAGTTGGACATTCACCGGGTAAGTCTTAGAGAGACCTTCAAGTGTATGCAACCGGACAGTACTAGGGCCAAGATTTTTTGTAACAATGAATGGCCCTAGCCACAAGCATTGGAATTTAGTATATTCATTTTTTTCCTTGTGTGGTTTGTCCCATTTCAAAACCAAATCCCCAACCTGGAAATCCTGGTCAGTCGAATATTTTACATCAAACCATCTTTTAATTAATTGTTGGTGTTGGTAGAGTTTATTTTGGACTTCTCTCTTTCCTCTTCCAATTCAAGTAATGTATCAATTCTGTTTTGAAGAGGAGGAGCATCGTCCTGTAAGAAATATTGAGCCAATTGCAATGATTGGAGTAAGAATTTTTATGGTAAAATTGATTCTTTCCCATAGACGAGGTAGTAAGGAGAGTTCCCAATGGAAGATTTAGGAGTTACTCGACCTGCCCAAAGAAAATTAAAAAGATCGGTGTGCCAATTCTTATGATGAGTGGCCACCGTTTTCTTCAAAATATTGATTAGAGTTTTGTTCGAAGACTCTGCTAATCCATTTCCTTGTGGGTAATAATTTGCAGAGTATTTGAGTTTAATCCCTTTTTCAAGGGCATACTGAGTGAGATCTATAGAAAAAAAATAAGATGCATTATAAAAAACCAAAGATTATGGAACCCCAAACCTAGTGACAATATTACTCTCTAAGAAGGATATCACTCAGTTTGTATTGGAAACTCTAAGGGGAATTGCTTCTACCCACCAGGTGAAATAATATGTTGCAGTAAGTATGTACCAGTGCTGCAAGGAATAAGGAGGAGTAATAAGACCAACAAAATCCATTCCCCATTGCTGAAAGGGAATCTAGACAATGACATGTTGGAGGGGAAAAGAATATTTCTTTACCTTACCAACACATCTTTGGCATGCTTCACATTTTTAGACAAAAGCATATGCATCTTTAAATAAGGTTGGCCAATAATAGCTAGCTCTCATGATCTTGTGGGATTTTGTTTATCTTGAATAATGTCATCATGCAGGCCTTGCATGGAATTCCAACAAAACATTTCCAGTTTCTGCCTTTTCAAGACACCCAAGGAAAAAACCATCATAATTTCTTCTAAAGATCACACGATCAATAAAATGATAAGGTGCAACTCTTAGCCTTAAATCCATGTACTTCTTGAAGTATAAGGTTTGATGAGCATACCCGTGAGTAAGAAAAAACCTAATATCATCATACCATTCAAAGGACGGAGCAGAAATAATATTTACAGTATCCTGAGATATATATTCCTCTTGTTTCCATTGTAGTTCCTGCTCAGGATTATTAGATTGGGAAGCTAGAAAGCACAATCCTTGTCCTTTGACAATTTTGGTAGGCTTGATATCCAAGTCATATTCTTGAAGCGCGATCATCCAATGGGAACATTTATTGTCAAGTTCTTTTTGGATCAAGACATTCCTTATGGTTGCATAAGGGATGATAACTTTCATTCTAGATTTTAGTAAATAAGGTCTGGAAGGTTTAACATACTTATAAATTGTATAGGCCTTTTTATCAATCTATGAGTAATCCAATTCAGCTCCTTTAAATGTAGATCTCATGAACGAAATGAGAATTTCAACGTCCTCATCTTGTTTCTGCGTTAAGACAACATCATAAGAAAAGTCTGTGGAAAAAGTATACAAAATAAAATATTTTTCAAAATCCAGGGACATCAATGTAGGAGCATCTGCGATTGCTTCCCTAATATTAGAAAAATATTTTTTTTGAATGTTAGACCATTTAAACTGTACATCTTTTCTAAAAAAATATTGTAATGGTCTAACAATCTGAGCAAAATTGGGTACAAACCTTCCAACAAAGTTGATCTTACCCAGGAAGGACTGCATTGATTTGTTTGAACTAGGTAGCCCAATTTTGGCAATCACATCCGGTTTTTCAGGATCGATAATCATACCATATTTTGAAATAATGAATCCTAAAAGCTTACCTTTCATGACCGCAAAAATGGACGTCTTCGGGTTCAACGAGATACCGTACTTTCTGTATCTTTCAAAAACATGGCTAAGAGAAAACAAATGATCATGCCTCTTTTTAGAATATATGGTTATATCATCAATATAGACTACTACATAATTATGTGTTATTCCTCTAAAATCTATATCCATAGCCCTTTGGAAAGTAGCACCTGGATTAATCAATATGAAAGGCATTCTTCTATACGCAAAAAGTTCCCAAAGGTGTTCTGAAAGTAGTTTTAAGTTGATCAGAAGGGGTGACCAAAACCTAATTGTAACCAGAGAAACCATCTAATAAAGAGAATATTTCAGCACCTACAACCTTTTGCAATATTTTCTCCATTGAATGAACATGGCAATTATCTTTTTTCAGATGCTTTATTTAGATTCTGAAATTCCACACACAATCTTATTTCCCCATTCTTTTTATGGATGGGGACTAAGTTTGAATTCCATAGTGTGTGTATTACGGGAAATATAATTCTAGCTGTTAACAATTTCTCGAGTTCTTTCTTCACTGATGGCTCAAGATTACGATGCATCTTCCTAAATTTCTGTTGATACGGTTTGATAGTAGGCTTCATAGGGATGTTGTGCTGCATGATTTTTGTGTCAAAGGTCTTAAGGTTGTCGTATGCACAAGAAAACACAAACTTAAATTACTTGTAGAGTTTGATCAAAGCCTTTTCCTTATCGGGCAGATAGTTAATCCCTATATTGATTAATTGAGGATTTTGCTCAGTTCCCAAATTAACAGTGTTATAATTTAGAGAAGAACTATGTGTCTTACAATTAGTTGTATTCTTGAATTTTTCCTGCAAGTTATAATATTTCTCTAAATTTAGCGACTTAGGGATAAGATTGGAAGGTAAGTTGGGATCAGACAATGATATGTCATGTTCAACCTCATCAATGGATACATATTTAAAAGTATCTTGCGCTGTCAGGAATAAAAGGATTTGTTGATCATCATAAAACACCTTCCAATTGGTAACATTGTCTGGGATGGAAGGCCTGTATATTAACTCTATCGAGAAAGTATCAGGAGACAAATCTTCAGGGGCAATGATCTTAAATGCAGTATTGACTAATAAGTATGCATCAAAATTTTGGGATCTAGGGACATACTTAATATTAAATTCTTTAAAAGAATTGGTCATGCCCCAAACAAGTTTATGGTAATTTATCATATGAGGTGATAACAATGGATATTATTTCTTACCCTCTTTACAATAATCTCAGGATCTCCATAACACTCTATTACGTGAGAACCCGAATCAATTTTTTTCCTGAGCCCCTGGACAAGAGATTCATAGTAAGAAATGTTACTAGTACACTCAAAATCCAAGTTGTAGGCAATCATTATCTTGGTGCCTTTAAGATTTATCAATAAACAACTTGCACTAGCTCCATATTTAGATTTATATCCATCAAAGAATAAAGTCCATGAACATAAATCTACTCTAAAATTATTATTTACATTATATACATTATGAACAATAGAACTAGAAAATGGAACAACATTATAATTGACGATTTCAGATAGATTTTCAACATCCTCAATAGGTGAAGAGTTAGCAGGAAGATTCCCGAAAAAATTATCACATGTATAATGTTTAATGCATGAACTAAAGTAAACATCAGGTTCACTGGGATCATTCATGTCAGTGTCTGTCTATTTCATATATGGTTCTCTTACAATATTGATTTGATTGGGTTTTCCATTGTAAGGGAGCCACAAATGGGACCAATCATTGGAAAAATAACCTTTAAGTTTTTCTGACCAGTCTCCTCTCAACCACATGCCACATGATTTGGGAACGTCAAAAATCACAATGTAAATGGTCTGGTGAATCCTCGGATCAACAGATAACCTCAAAATGTCATTCTTTAATTCCCCTACCACCCTGACTATTGATCTATCAAGTTGAACAATCTGGGTAGGGTATGGTTCCCAAGATGCATTAAGTTTTTTGTAGATAGACAATGGCATAAAATTTGACGAGGCACCTGAGTATATCATGCAATTATGTACATTTCTATTAAATATCTCAAAGGTGAGTAAGAAAGGAGGACTCCTTTTCCCACTTGGCTTCTAACTATCAAGCTTAGAGTAAGTTTCTAAGTTGTTGTTTTGAAATTCCTTGGACTTATTTAGAATCATGCTTTTAGGTAGAATTTCTATCATGTAGGGTATTTTTAGAAGTTCAAATAAAGATATATTAACCTTTTCCATTTTCAAGTCATCAATCAAATTATATTCAATCTCAGGATTAATTGTTTCCTTTTGAGCAACTATTTTACCTGTATTGGAAGTAGATGCTGATGGTGGGGATTCCTATGAAGTTTGGCCTTTACTCATGGTGTTATAAGAGTGTTGAACATTGAAAACCATTTCAAGGCCTTGTTCTTCTTCAACCATAGGTAATTTAGAGAAGAAGCTAATGGTATTAATGGTCTGATCTTGTTCTTCATCAGGAGGTTCAGAATGTTCAGCTTCTTTAGTATTATCCTTAGTGTCATCAGGAACAGTTTGAGATCTAGTAGTCAGAGCCTTGAAAATATAGTAAATCTCTTCAGAAGTTAATGTTTCATCAATATTTGGGGGAGCTTAGTTTTGGGGAGGTTGGTAAGGTCTCCTAAAAGGTGGCCTTGTAAAACCTCTGTTATTGGCCTGATTTTCAGCATTGGTTCTTTTTAAATCCACCAAGTCATTAGAAATTTTTTGTAACAACTTTTTCATGTTGTCCTTTTCAAAAGGAACCTAATTTTGTACTGTGGGTTTAAGGAAGTTTTCCTTCCTTCTGCGAGATGTAGAAGGTTGATATGTTTGAATGTCTAGGTTATATTTTAAACATAACATATCCTTTTCTACCATGATGGCTTCAGCAAAATCCTCCTGCAAGTTGGTCTTATGTGCTCTATTAACCCACATAACAATAGGAGTAGGCATACCCTTGATGTAATAAGCAACCAATAATTATTCTACTGGAAGAACATTGGTAGAGATTCTATGTTTTACACAAGAGAAACTATGGTTGAAGTTCTTAACCCTCTCTTTTCCCTTTATCCTGAAAGAGGATAGATCCATAAATAGATCTTCAGGAGTGCTACCATATCCAAAATTATGTAGAAAAAACTTTTCAAGTTCATCCCAGGAATTGATGGATCCACACTCTAAGGAAAAAAACCAAGTAGAGGTTCAAAAGAGAAAGGGAACAATATACAAACTACGTCTTCATGTACCACATTCCTCATCCTGATAGCTTGCATGAAAGTCTTGATGTGGTCTTCTGCAGGAGACCTTTCATCAAGATTAAATTTGGGTATCCATTTTTCTAGATTTTTAGGTATTTTATGATGTTGTCCAGGAATGAAAACCGAATCCTAATCTAACAAGGGTTTGTTCAGTTGATTTGCAATTGGTATTTCTTGTGAAGAAGAGGGACTTGAATATGTATTACTGTTTGAGTATTCCTTGGATGGCGATGAAGATAAGACATGAGGTGTAGGTGGTGGTCCACCAGATGCTATGTTGGGCTGTAGACTATCCTGAAGATGATTCGTTTCTTCAAATAATGGATTAATTTGGATTTCAGAGAGTAATTCCTGCCCGACTGTGTTTTGGTTACTGTTACTAACAGGTGAATTATCAGTCGAAATAGGTTGGGATAAGGCGTTTCTGAGGTTCCAAGTTACTTCAACCCTCTGTTCTACCTTGGCAGCGATCTCCTGAGTGATTTTCCTCAATTTTTAAAGAGTCAAAGACCCTCTAGTTGGTGAAACAAATATGATCTCATGCCTTCTATTTACTTGTTCTAAGACAGGGGTAGTAGGGATTGTATTTTGGTTCTCCACTCATTGAATTGTGGATGTGGATGCTTGAGCCTGAATTCTAGTAACAATCAATGATATGGGAGGAGGATGTTTGCTAGTGTTTTGGATAGGTATGGCTGATCATGACCCTCATTCTCCCACCATTTGTTAATGTTTGGGAGGTAATTGCTGGAAAATTACAAGGTAGTCAAAATGAGGAGAAATCTCAGTCTAAAAGGAGTCAAATAATCATACACAAGGATGATCCTATCCCCAAATTGTTTGGTATATCTAACCCATACGGATATTAGGCCTCCGCTGGAACTGTGTAGACAAATCCAAATGGATCTCCTCTTCCTGTGTGGAATATCTGAAAGATATGTTGTAACCGAGTAAACTAATCTATGTGTTTAAACTAAAACTATGAAGGATGATAGTATGAGATAGAATAATCAAATTAACAATATATGACAAAATTCATTCCAATCTATAAACATATAAATTAGATCTAACCCTACGAACTTTAGACAAAGAAAAACAATTATAATTGATTTATTTCATCCAAAGCATTTAAACATATGACTGTTATAACATAAAAATGCTAATTGAAAAATTAACATTTAATAAAAATAACTGTTCAATGGTTGCAATAATAAATATATGAATTAAATGAAGAAATTCGTTTAAGACATAATTAACACAATAACTGAGTAATGCAAAATCAAAATAGAGGTTAATGTGTCCAATAATGATGTAACATATTACAAAGCTATTTGAAAGATAACAAAGAAAGCAAGATTCATCAAAGAAATTTGATAAATTAAACCAAGAGACGATAGAGAGAAACTATCTGGATTTTATTCAGAATGCAAAAAATTACAATTCTGCAGAATGCAGAGTGTCTTCAGTCCTTCCCTTGTGGGTTTCCTCTACTATCGTTCATGCATTTGTCCCCTTCTATGAGATCTCAACCTCTTTAAATAATAATTACAAAAATTACAAAGAAAGAAATATCCCACAGAAGTAGGGATCATAAAATATCGTTTTTAGGATTTTCCAAGGGTAGATTGCCACTTGGAAAATACATTCATCTAATCTATTATGTACTCATATTGAGCATATTCTAATTGTAACTGAGCTTTGTAGATAAGTGACTCGATTTCCCTCTTCTTTACTTTCTCCCATTCACATAGAAAGAGATTGGTCCTCATTTGCGAAGTTAAAGGTGACTCAATCAATTCCTTGATTTGTGCTATGTGAATGTGATCAAGTTGCTCAATTTTCTCCTGAGCTTTCGAGAAATCCCCTTCAACCTGATCCAACATGATCTTGGGTGGAAGAGTATCTTCAATTGGATCCATAAGTGACAATTTCATAAAAACTAACAATTTTTTTTGATACAAACCATTTCTTCTTACATGCTTTCTGTCCATCCTGAATGGTGGACTCTACTGATTCACAAACATTTTCCTAGGATTCCAAAGAGATCTTGATTATTATCACCTTGATTGTGTCTAATATTGGCACATCTTTGGGCTTATTCTAATGTACCTCTGCCAATCTACTAGATCATCAAAATATTTGGTGTCATCCTTCCTCCTTTGACTATGATCATAAAGTACATCAGATTGATGTTCAAAGAGTTATACGTCTCCCGGATTTAATTTAACCCTTCAAACAAATCAACCATCAACTTCTTAAGATCATCCTGAATCTTGGAAGCTAGCTCTTTGAATTCTTCCTTTGTAAATTTAGAAAAGGAGGAAGAAACATATATGAACTATAAATCATCCAGCTGTTGTTCGAGAGATGTGATCTTTTCTGTGTGGTTCACATTAAGCCCTTGTGCATCTTCAATCTAATGTTTGAGAATATAATTTTTTTCTTGCAAGTTCTTGAGTTGGTTCTCATAATCACTTTTCAAACTCTGCAAGTTGGACTGATGGTGTTCATTGGCTTGAGATTGCTTCTGTTTAATCCTTTTTTAGTTCTTGTTCTTTTACCTCAATTTCCTTATTCAATGAGGTAACTGAGTCATAATTTCCCCCTGCAAAGGATCCCATAGAAGATGATGTCTCCAAAGCTTCTTGTTTGACATTAGTTGAGGTTCTCTTCCATATAATATGATTTGGGATGGTGCCCTGCATCAGAGTTTCTCCTATGGCTCTCTTGGAACCCTTATTTACCACATCCTTCTCTGTTCTACTCCAAAAATACTCTCCCAATGATACCACTGCATATTCACCAAAATATGTTATTTCTTCAACTGTGGGAGTGGACATTTTAGAAACTGTGACTAGAGGCACATGTTGGGAAATAACAGGGGTTGGAATGGGCATAATCACTTCGAGGATTGAAATGGATGGTAGGTTAGCATGAGAGCATGAGGGTGGAGGAATGGAAATAATTATAGGAGTAATAATCTCTACAAAGGTGTCATGAGTAGGAATAACAACAGGCTATAAAGGTATTGAGGAAACTTGTGCTTAGGATGTTTGTGAAGAAGTACGCTGAATAAGAGCAGCAGGTTCTTCAATTGTTGCTGAAAATGGAGTTGTGAGAGTAGACAATGTGGCATAATGAATAGTGATTGGAATGGAAAAATGCACAGAAGATTCCTCAGTTCTAAAGGTGATGATTTATGGAAAATGAATATTAAGGAATGAGTTATCATCCACTAAACCTCCAAGTGGATCCACAGATGCCTTGGTCACTGAGATAATTGCCGGTAAGGTAACAAGGATAGTGATCAGGCATGAGAAACTGATGGGAAGTGATTCCTCTTCAAGGTCACTATCTTCAATTTCAAGCATTTTGACCTATGGGGGTGGATCCTCAACTTTTTGCTTCTTTGATGGAGGGGTAGAAGCTGTTGCTTGTGCTTCAACCAATGAGATCATCATCTCTAAACTTCTCTTCATTTATATTGAATTCATAAGAGCATTGAGAATGGATGAAGGTCAATATTGTGGAGGATATTCAATAACAACTTTCCCACAGTCATCTGTTTGATCAATAAGCATTGAAGAGGTGTTGGCTTGTGATTTTTGAGATTCCTTTTCCACCAATTGCTTCTGTGTCTTTTCTTCTAATACCAAATCATGTTTTCTGTAATGGAGCACTTTAGTTTTAAGCTCCTCATGGTACTGGGAAATAAAATTCTTCTCATCAGGAGAAGAGATTCTACTTACAACTTCAGAGAAAGCATTGGCCCCTTAATAAATAGAATAATTACGATCCATTTAATGAGGATAGGCAGTTTTCATATGTTCTTGAGTAAAGTTATTTTCCAAGAATGAATTTGGATCATACATCCTTCTAGGGGCTTCTCCAAGCTTCAAAGTAATGATATTTTTTCCAAGTTTACCTGCATGAGTGGAGTTCTGTATTACTAGAGGTCCAAGGCTAAGGGGAAATTTGGGCCACCCTTTCCTTTTGGTTCCAATTAACTTTGGAAATACTTCATCAATTTATTTCTGGAAAGATATCTATTCCAACACTATTCTATCATGCACAATTCTAGGTAACAGGTGAACAGTGTTGCTACCCCAGATTCTGATATATGCAAAATACTCACCAACATACAAATCTCCCATGGTAGAAATCAATGCTTTGGCTCTGGATGAAAATGTGGGAGAGTTTTCCTTGAATATATTTTGATAATGGAACCTAAGAAATCATCACAAATATCATATATGAGAGGAATGATATTATCTTCCCATAATGCTGAGCAATAAATGTGGACAGGATCTCCAACCCTCATCCAATTCCATCCCATGGATGGGAAGGGAAACACTACGCAAAAAACATCCATCACATAGGAAGAAAGGTAAAATGTGGGATTTCTCGACGTTGGAGTCTTCCGATATTTTTCGATGGATTCCTTTAGTACTACTGATAGGATATGGAGCCAATTAAATGATTCCCTTGTAGTAAGAATATGATGAGAAACAGGTGCCCATTTTTCTTTAAAAACTGTACAATTGGGAAATCCATATAACTTGCATAACATAGCTGCTAGGAGAGAGAAATGTTACCTAAACTAGGATATATGATAGAACTTATCAGGTTTAGGTAAAAAGGTAGCAGGGTTGTCCATCTAGGACTTGATCATTTATTTAAAATTTTACAGGATTGTAGAGGATTCAAGGAATTGCTTGTTAAGAAACTGTTGGGGTTGCTTGAGTGCATAAGCTCTAGAAAAAACTCCAGGGCGAAAGGAGGACAATTGGGTTTGATCCTGATCATTAAATGAACGGTCTTGGGGTTTTGCATGATCAGTTATCCATTTTATAGCGTCAGTAGGGCATTAAAGCGGGCCTAGATGCTATGGCATGAATATGGGATTTGATAATGTTCACAAAAGTTGTCTGGTCATGTTGAATCCATGAGAAGTCATCATTATAAAAAATACAGTAGATTCTTGACCAGCCGAGGTGATAGGCTTTCGACACTCTTCCACTTGTATTAGAGAAAATACCAATGTTTGGGTCTTTGTTTTTCTGCTTGTTAAGGGCCATTTTGGACTTGGTATTTCTCGACATGTCTAATAAGAAAAAGGAAAATTCCGATAAAAATGAAGAAAACAAATTAATTCAATCCCAAATTAAATTTCTAAAATTGGACAAATGAAGGGTAAAATATTTGAAGAACTTACCAACAATCTGCTTGGGAGAAGTAAATCTGTTGACTTGATAAGAAATTGCAGTAAAAATATTCCATCGTAGGTAAAATTCGTAATTGAAAATGGTAAAATGACAATAGAAATTTAAAATATTTAAACAATAGATTCAACGACGAAATGAATTTAGATTGTAGATTTAAAACAGATCAACGGTTGAGATTAAAGAGGGAAAGGAAATTGTGAAGGTAAATTTTAAGAATCTTTAAATTTTGATTTTCGCAATCTGCAATTCGCATTGCGGGGTGAAAGTTTTTACCAAAAATACTTTATTTCTTTCGCAATCCGCAATTTGCATTGCAAGTTACGGAATTGGGGAAGTGTGAATTTTGATTTTATTATATTTTATGGTTTTCGATTTCTGCAATCCGCATTGCGGGTTTCGGAATTGCGGGACGAATAATTTTTTTTATTGTGAAATGTTTTCCAACATCTGCAATCCGCATTGCAGGTTGCGGGCTATGGAAAAGGTGAAAATAAAAAAAAAAAGATTCCAACATTGGCAATCCTCATTGCGGGTTGCGGGTTGCGGAAAAATAAATTTCAACCCCCCCTAGAAAAGGACTTCCGCTATCCGGTTTGCAGAATGCGGATCGTGGAACCAACATATTTGAAGGAAAAAGACTAAATTTTCTGCAATTCACAAACCAAAAAACCAAGTCTTTGAAGCAAATTTTATTCAAACCGAAACAAGAAAAGATAGAAAAATCAAGACAACGATGAATGATACCCATAAGCAAGATAATAACCTTAAATATTACCTTAATGATGAATAAACGAGGTTCCCATTTTATCAACTAAAATGGGATATGTTGTTTCAACAACAAGGCACCATTGTACAAAAGATCAATGAATGTAGATTATTACAAAGATAGAAGTTGAGATACAAAATTGCTTGCTATATTGCTTATCAAGGTTCCTTAAGCCTTGATAGAGCATTATAATTCAATTGTTGTTTCCCATTTAAGAATTGTCTAATTTTCCTTTTTTCTGTTCTTTGTTTCATAACTATTAACTACTTGATTTACGTGTCCTATTAATTATTCCATCATCATATAGGTAAACTAGTACATTCTTGATAGTTCACATGGCACAAAATAACATAAGAATATATGGAGAAACAAATATATATAAACATTTTAAATTCATAGGAAAAATACCCCTAAAAATTGTGAAGAAGTCAAGGAAGCCCAAGTGTAGCAAGCCTTGAATCACTCCCTTGTCTATTGCCTAGAGTGGGCTGCACCATCCTACCAATTAGGAGCCTTGCTAACATCCTAGCTCCAAGAAACCTTTTGGATTCTTGGCCGACGTGACAGTTACTCCCTTAATGATGGTGCACTAGCATGCAAATAAGAACCAATTATATTTCTTAGTATATCTTATGGGAGTTCTTCCAACTCTTCCAACATTTCCCAAAACCAATCCTTCTCCCTTGGTCTCTCTCCTCTTCCTATCTTCTCTTCACTATTTAGCCAAAACCTTCCTCCACTACCTTTCTTACTTTTAGATCAAAATATAAATAAAATATATTAAAATAATAATTAATCATTAGTGCATGTCAAACCATTACTTGACACTAATGAGTGCAACATGACAACTTATTTATCCAATCCTATCTACCCATTTATTACATAATATCATGCCCCCAACACAAGTTAACATAGACATTCCTTATTTAATATATTATATTATGTTTTTATATTCATACAATATCTAAATGACCTTTTAATATTTTACCATATATACATTTATACATATGTAACCGTTCAACATTCTATTTAATTCAATTAAAATTCAAAGGTACACAATCCTTATAAACCATGAAATTATGTATTTATAACATACACAGGCTAATACTACATTTAAATCTCAACTTAATTACTAATAATTGTTGTATTAACTAAATATTAATGTACTCATGCCAGGTGTGTATACATGGCCAACACATACACCTCTCACATGGATACTAATGATCCACATTCATTGCCCCTAATGAAACCTTATGTATTGAGAGTAAACATGTAGAAGAATAATTTAAACATGCATCATTCCCCATTTGTTACTAATTAATATTTACCACCATTCATTAATTATAATCTTCATACAAAGGAATTAGAAATTAATTGCATAACATATTCATTAGAACAAGCATATAATCATGAAGGTTTATAATAATGAATAACACTATCCAATTCCATCAGGGGCCTATCCATATCTACAAGTACTCCATGTTGGGTATGTGCTATATTCTTTGCATGTGGGTTGAGTTACCTATGATCCAGAATGGTCTAGTGCTTTTTCTTTTATAAAAAATTATGTAAATAATATCGATTAATGGATTGGGGTCTAAAGCTAATCTAGGTGAATCGATTAGGATTATGGATGTTGCAAAATACCAAAATATTGTATTGTGAATGGTTAAGAAACACAACGAGAAAGATAGAGCTATGGCTCTATGTTTGGCTGATTTTTTCCATTAAGGGTTTCTAGGGTAAACATTTGTGTACTATGTGTGTGACATTGTTTAATATTTGTTTTGCTTAAGAATCTGTACGCATTATTTCACTCCACAAGTTTAAAACTTACACCTCTCATGCCTATTTATTACTACCATCCCTAACCTCCCTGTCATGTCCTCTATTGTAATATACTAAGGAACTGACTATACCAACCAAACCATAAATAAGAATTATAAGTGGAAGTGGTGATTACATTGACCAACTTGCACATTAGGAAACCAACAATTGTTGTCACACATCTGGGGAAGCGCGGTGAACACAACCCTACCATGACTATGGATTTCATAGGATAAATGGTGTGAAATGCTTCCACCCCCTAACATCTAAAGGGCCAACACCCTTCATTAACCATGTTGTACAATCAATATTTTAAGAGTCCTGTCATTGAGAAACTGCTCTATGAAAGCTATGGATCCTGTCAAAACTCACACTCAACCACAAATCCAAGCATTTTTTTAGTAATCATAATATAATTCATAAGAAAATTGGTTTCATATCATTATCCTTCTAAGTTATGTCTATGCCAATACAAGGCACCTTGACTCTATAGGAGTTCAACTATCTCAAATCCAATCAATATGTAGGTCAACTTATTAACAACATATCTCATATGAAATAACACATGTAAATGTTACATGTATAATCTATATCATTAAATGACATGTAATTATGAACACATATTATTTTGCATCAAGTATTGCAGTAGTTCAATAACCAAAGTAATATATAATGTATTGGAATTCATGCACCACATTCCATATACAATTTACATGATAAAATGAAATCAGTTGTTCATCATCATTATTAATCTAAATTGGTAAATTCATATACTATTAGCACATAGGAAGGTTCAACTATTCACCTAACAATATTCTTAATAAGTCAAACTAACTCCAACATAGAATAAGTAAATAAATGCTAAGATAAATCACATTTAGGATTTTAATTATTGAAGGTAAGGCATTACACTTGTGTACATAAATTTTGTATATAAGAGCCCCCCATTGAAAAGCATGTCCCCAGAGCTTCAGGACAAAAGAGTGTCTTATTCATGTGATTTTCTCTTCATTTGCTTCTTTGGATTTTGTTTGAGTACATCTTATGCATCCACTCAAAGGAATACATGCTTTCAAAATGTTATTTTATGATGAATTGAATGCACTCATTTAATTTACTTTGTTGAATATGATAAAAAATGTTTTAAGGTTCTGAGTATGGCTCAATTAAGACATTGCGAATTATGCAATAATAAATTTCATATGCATATATGTAAGAAAATATTTATAGGGATGGACATAACATTTCGAACGAGAAGATTCAAGTTGAAAACTCTCTAACACTACTTGCTCAAGACTTCTGCCAATGATTCGTGTTTCAATATCAACTTGTACAATTTTTCTTATCAGGTGGTCCATCATATAGATAAAGATATTCATCAAATATAAGTTAGGAGATATTCCTTTACTCTTGTAAATCCTCTTCACGTGGAGATTCAACATATGGAGAAGAATATTGTGCAAAGGGAAGCTCAAAGGAGTAACTTCCATATTGTTGGAAAATGTTTGCATTCCACTCTTTGCAAGCCTCTTCTAGATCCAACCATGCAACCCTTATTTTTCATATTTCTCATCTACTTTCTATTGTGTTTTTTGGTACACACCTGTGCAAAAGGGAACCTACTAAGGGGTTATACTGCTACCTCATAAGAGATTGAAAGTAAAAGGAAAAAAAAGATAAAGAAAACAATAAAGTAAACAAAATGAAGCAGATCTATACTAACAATATGGACGCATTCATCAATCAAATTGACACATGTAAATCCAGTATATAAAGAATCAAAGAATGCTTTTCTTTTATATTAAAAAAAATGGTACAATAGGGAACAATCACCTTAATGTAGTGAAGAGGGAGGGGTCTCTACAACTGTCTGACGGATATTCCGTTGGTCTCCTTATGATCTCACAATATTTAGACCACCCATCAGAGTAAGGATCTCCGATAGGTGAAATAGAAGTAAGAATAGGCTAACTTCTAACTTGAAGAGAATCTCGACAAAGTGCCAGTTTGAGTTAAAGGATGGAGAATTGGCTTTGAATGAGGGACATTGAGATCTTTTTGTAGGCATAGTAATGGATAGGATATATAAGGATATAGGTTTAGGTTTTTGAGTTATAGATCCGTTACCTAATTTGGGCCATGCTAGGGTTCATGCCAATCTTTCCTTTTTTCATTATGAACAAAGAAAAAAAAACTAAAAAATCAAGTTTGGGATCATGTTGCACTTATTTAGTTAAACGTTGCGACATAGGTCATTGATTTCGAAGAAAAGGGTGCAACTTGGGTAATTGAATTCAAAGAAAAGGGTGTGAATTGAGTTTTTTATTTTGGGAAAACATGTGTGACCTCAATTTAGGGTAGTCCTTTCAAGGCTTGAATTTAATTTTTTGACTTTTTATCACTTTCTCAAGGTAAAGTGGATGGATTGAGGTGGCATGGTGATTGTTGTGTGTGGATGACAAAATTGATGACATGGTAGGTGAACAAATTTGATTATTAGTATATTTCCCCCTGATGTGTGAGAGAAAGAGATAACTGTATGTCTGACATACATCATAGGACTCTCATACTTGAATGATATAGGGGTGACGATGATATAGAGGATGAATACCACATTGGAGGTAACTCACCTTTGCACAGGGTTATAGGGGCCTTGCTTGCAAATACAATACTCAACATGGACGAGGTGCATATAATCTCAAATATATGAAAGAGGCACACATTCTTGTGCTCGTATCAATGTATCAATATAAAATGAGATCTAAGCCCATAGAGGGCGTGGCCAATACATGAACAACTACTGGATACAATACATCGCAACTGTCCAAGAGGGACCCAATCTGGAAATACAATGAGTACGTAATCATGGTCCAACCATGGATGATTTAAAGGATTGATTGGAATGCCTTGGATTTAGTATATTTTTATCATCATGTCACCTTATCTATAATCCCTTTTGCTTATCCATATTCATACACTAATCCCTTCTTATGCTCATATGCATGTTTTTATGCTCAAGTAATTTCTGAATTACATGTCTTAGTATTTCATTTGATTTTTTACTAACATTAAGGGAATTAGTGTACTATGTATTTGGTTTGAATATTAAATCCTCTCTCGGAAGCATCTATAAGATATTTGAGGGAGTTCTGTAGCAACTGTGGAAACTATATAGGAAACTACAGAAACTCTACAGGAAGCTGCAAAACCTCCTGCATAACTCTACAGAAAGCTGCAGAAACTCTACAGGAAGTTGGGGAAAATCTACAGGAAGCTACAAAAAATCTACAGGAAGCTGCAAAACCTCTACAGAACCTACCAGATGCGGAACCTATACAGTACCTACCAATTGTGGAGATTCCTATAGAAGATATAGAAAGTCAATAATTCAAATATACCTTCAACCATAAACTTTTGAGAAAAATATTCATCAGGAGTAATGGATTTTTATAAATCCATTATTTCTATTATTCTTATATGCCTCAAATTATGATGTTAAATTAAAGTTGGTAAATGGGGGTGTATATGAGTGCATATTTGGCTGATCCACAAAGATTTGAAGATCTCTATCAAATATATGATGGAACTAAGAATTCAAAAGTTGTTAGGAGACATTTGGGATAAATTTTTACTATTTTATTATAACTGCTCTCCCTAAATTCGAATTTGAATTCAAAGGTATTCTAAATAGCATTTAGTTAACAAGATCTTGGGATAGTTTTGAGATCCAAGTTTTTAGGAATTTGTTGAGGATATGTTGGATCCTCATTTATTATTTGTTATGGAGAACTCATGTATAGATAAGAGCTCATTATTCGTTCTATAGGAGAACTTTTAGAGCAATAGTCCAAATAATGATGGAATAAAGCTATATTTTCACCGATTCAATATAGATCTTAGTTTCTTTTGCAATATGATTTTATTTATTTTATGTTGATGTAGTACTTGTACTTGATTACTTAGTTTTCATTTCTTATGACGTGTGATGTTTATTTCTACTATTTGATTTCAATGCGTAAATAGAGCTTTAAATGTTTATTTTACAATCACTGAGCTTAATGCAATGACCATATTCACTTCTTTGGATTATAAGTAGTAACTTGTATTTGGAAAGGATATATTTTAGATTTTATTTATGCAATTTACCTTTCTGTCAGGTGTGACTTAGTTTTAGAATTTACTTTTTTCGCATAGTGTGATTTAGTTTAAGATTTAATTTTCAGTTAGCGTGAATTTAGTTTTGCATTTAATTTCCAACATGGTGTTAATTTATTTTCCTATCGTGTGTTTTACTTCCTTGCAATTTAGTTTCAGTAATTGTTTATATAGATAGTTCCTTTCTAAGGATATGTAACTGTTCATACCACTGTTTGTAAGAGGTTATTGAACTAAAAATTCAAAGTAGAAAAACACGTGTAGGAGGAGAATGTGGTTTGCACATATAGTGCACAGTAACTCACAAGTTCACAACGAACCCCAGGTCGACAATTAATGCACACTTCTTAGTTGTTTTGTAAGTAATTAGAAGGAAATTAAAAAAGCATGTCATTTTGGTGCAGTTGCCGGGTAGTTACCACGACCATTGTAACCCTTTACTTGGTTGACATAGTTATTTATATATTAGAAGTTTTCTTCCTTTTTTATTTGAGATATTTTCTTTTTACTTGGTTGACATAGTTATTTATGTATTAGATTTTTTTTCCATTTCTTCCTGCATACGTTTTTGTTTGAAGGATGGAGGCGTAGAGACAAGTAAGATGCAAAGAAAACCTCAATGCAGCATTGATATAGTGCAATAACCCGCCGAGAGTCTTTGCAAAAATGAATCATGTTAATAATTTATACAATAGCAGTATATTTGTTTATGCCTTATAATTTCATGAATAAAATTAAAGATTCCAGAGGATGATTATGTGGTGCACTAATAGCCACACATATTACTAACTTGTCTTTTGCAGAAAACTTGGAAAGATGAATGATGCTAGGTGAATGAAGATTCTATTGAAGGATTCAAGGGGAATCCATTGAAGAAGGAGTATACAAGACTCAAAAGTTTCAAAAGGGTATTTAATATGTCATTCGAGTCATAAAAATGCAATTTTTGAAGTTGGACTATAATCGTTAATAATTTATACAATAGAAGTATATTTGTTTATGCCTTATAATTTCATGAATAAAATTAAATATTCCAGAGGATGATTATGTGGTGCAGTAATAGCCACACATATTACTAACTTGTCTTTTGCAGAAAACTTGGAAACATGAATGATGCTAGGTGAATGAAGATTCTATTGAAGGATTCAAGGGGATTCAAGGGGAAGCCATTGAAGAAGAAGTACACAAGACTCAAAAGTTTCAAAAGGGTATTTAATATGTCATTCGAGTCATAAAAATAAAATTTTTGAAGTTGGACTATAATCATTTATTCATATCTTGCAAACTTTTCAATTTTTTTGAGGATCCATAGCTCAACTGTAGAACCTTAAAAAATGTATGTGTAGGTCAACTCAAGGTTTGGATTGTTTATTTTTTTTGTTATTTGGATTTATTACATTGAAATTATACCCTAAAAAAATTCTATCCCATCTAGATCATCATTCATTGAGAAATTGGTTATTGGGGAATTTTGGCATGTTGGACTTACTGAAAACACAGTTGGGACAATCATGTTTTGAGAGACCATATGGACATATTTTTAAAACTTGTTTATATACAAATTAGCCCTTGGAATATATTTTCTAATACAATTTTAATTTTTCAATTTGTGTATCAAACAAAAATATCAAACAGTCGCTTTGTGGGTGCCTAAATGGATGAATTTTTCAAATTTGTTTCTACTGAATATTCTCCTATGAATCTAGTTTATAGATCAATTTGAATCACTCAATTATGATAACATAAGAGAAATTTATGCCCAAAATACTAACTTCCTATCCTAAATCAACACTCCCAGAACTCTGTCTCCTAGGATGTTCATTAGCATAATTGACCCATCAATTCTTCTTATAATAAAAACCCATTTCTATTAGAGGTACATGTGGGAACTTAATTTAATGTCCAATTTTAATAGATTCAATTAGTCATCAAACAAAAAATTTACGCTCAAATTAATGATTGTTGGTCTAGGTTGAAAATTGCAAAACAGTCTGTCTTACATGATGTTCTTTAGCAGATTTGGAATACCATATTAATTAATTTTCAAAACATGTTTCTACTGGAGGAATCCCTCTGAATCTACTTTCATTTGGATTTTTAATCACTCAAATCGGTCGTGAAATGGATAAGTTATTAACAAAATACCGTTGGGTAGTCTAGGCTGGCCATCGCTTTCCAAAATTAAATTTTATTCGTTTATCTTCCTTGGATTTTTTTTAATAAGCAATTGTTTGTAATTTATTTTTCATATTTCTTGGATGAAGAGCTACTGTGCACCTCTCTTCTTCCATGATCTCATGTTGTATTGCAGGTTAGTGCTAATTTTTTACAGGTCCCAAGAAGATAAAATAAGGACAATTTATGCATGAGTGATTCATGAAGACCAATTTTTCATGCCAAACGGGCTTTCCCTCTAGAAATACAACACTAAAAATTTATTATCATGATATGTTCTAATTGTGAAGATCACTGGAAGACAACAACAAGAAGATTTTTAATCAAATATTGTAAATGGATCCAGAATGAGGCATATGAAGAATTGATATGACAAATATGAAGACCAATGTTCGAGAGGTCAAGTTCCATTCCCACATTCACATTGTCACATTCCTAATTTCTACAAAATAATTCTTTCATAATACCTAAGATTCAACATACTCATTCACTAGCGCCATGGTATGCTTATGCAATTCCTTATTCCCATTTTGATATGCATTCCTATTGAAGTTAATACAACTTTCATTTCCTTATGTGGTTGATAATTTTTTTCTCATGCACATCATTAATGTCACCACTGTCATCAATTTAACTTCAACCTCCACTGTTCCATCAATTCCATGACTTTCTACTCCATCCATCCTTAACCCACATAATAAATCCGGCTAATATCACTTACAATGTTACAATATCCCTCACCTCCCTACCCCATTTCCAAATAAAATTTTATGGTGAAAACCTGTCTCAGGAGCCATCAAACCTTGGAATGCTTGAAAACCAACTTGTTGGCAAGCATCCCTCGAGAATAAAAAATTCTGATTGTGAAAACCCTCTGGGCGCAGTTAGGAAGATCTTGTATGAAAACCAACTTGCTAGCGGACATGGTTTCCAAATAAGTGAGAAATAAATGATTCCATCTTGATCTTTAAATAAAGTTTCCAATATTTTCTACTACATCAGAAGATCATATTTCAGCTCCAAATTTATGTTGCAATTCATCATGTTATGAGCTTCAAAATCCACATTGCTCTTTCTTCCAAGTTTTTACACCATTGTGGACCATGCCAGATCTCATGCTTCTTAGGGTCCTGCTGCACATTTCATGATATTCATAGGTAGGTACAGGTGTAATTCTTTTCCTTACTGTTAGTCAAGTTCATTGAATGCTATGGATTTGTATTTGGAAAATCACTTGAGTATTTTTCCCTAATTCCTCCTATATTTCTAAGGGTAGTTAAAGATTTCAGTTTGGGGGAAGGGGAACACCATTACCTACCATGACCACACTATTACACACATAATCCTTACAGTACTCATCATCATTATTTTACATCCCCTACCATCCTTGTTCAACCCAAACCTTCGTCCTTCCATTTAAGTATTACTTTATCTCTACTTCCTTAGCTAAGACCACTCTGAAATCTCCTAACACCCAATCATGAAGAGATTGTTGCTACCACAAAAGAACCAATAGCAAGGGATAAGAAGTCTTATTGTTGTCACACAATAACCAACAATAGGAAAAGGGTAGAAGCTAATCTACAAGCCAATGATACTATGGGAAGAAGGGAATAGGTTATCCACAAGAACGTACAACAGAATAAGCTGTTGTAGAAGCCATTCCTACATAAAAATATAATGTCATACAAGAGGGTGGAAAACAGAGGGGGTTTAACACAAGATAATCAGATTGAGCACCTTGAGATAGAGCATTCCAACAAAGGATAATTTGAATAGATTGTTGCATATTGTTCATAACTTGAAGATGAGTTCAGACTTAAAATACCACAACCCATGGGAAGAATTAAGGTGAGTTTTGCTTTTATTGACACTAGTTTTGTTTATGGGAAATGAATATAAATAAACAATCTAATGTTAGTGTTATGAAATTTGCAATTTATAGAGAATATCATGCCTTCAGTTCATGGCATCATTTTGAAGAGTAATGGGGATGACTTTCTGAGCATATAAAGCATCATGGAATGTTTAGTTTCTAAGTGATTACAATCTTTGAAAAGGGTACAAAACCATAAGTAAATCTTCCCTAAAGACTAGTACAGTCGTGTAGTAGCTTGTAAGACAACCTTATGATATTTTTTGGATAGCATTGTGACTGTCACATTTAACAAGGCATTTGAAAACACCCCTAGTATGATTGTGACATTTCTAGATGCAATAAATCTCCGTTCTTAATTATTATGTTGTCAATGTTGAAGGAAATATTTGAAGGAGATCCCTAAAAATGATATAAAGTGAAGGGGATATCCATGACTGTTCTTTTCTTTCCAATCTTTGGAGATGTGTTGGAAGAAAAAAAATTGTAGGGAACAAAAACTGCTAAGGGAACTTGTTTTGATCTCTATACTCGGTGTTTTAGCAGCAATTGTTTATATATTGACTATGCCTATGCCTATGTTTTCCATTCCTTTCTTCTTTTCCCTGAGGATAGGGAAACTATTCACTTTAGGGGAGAAGACGATTATTCCAATTTAATGGTAGCATTATAAAACCTACACAATATACCCTCTTAAATTTGAAGCACGACTCTCCTTATTGTCAATATGCTCTATTTCTATATCGTTGTTTGGAGGATCTACACTCTAGTCAAGAGTTCATGAACAATAGGAGTGGTGCAAGTTCTCTATGTTGGTTGAGGTATTGCAAGTTTTTTTTTTAGTTTATCTACTTCCACTGGTATACAAATAATTTTATCTTCTCCATAGAGCGGGAAACAAATTTGGTGCCATGATTTTAAATAACCCAATTACCTTATTCCAACAACCCAGTTGAAATAGTCCATTGTTCTTGTTGGTATGCTGGTTGGATTGAAAATGATGGTATTATTAAAAGGAGTGGAGTGCTTATTAATGTCAATGAAAATGTGATATTTTCATGTGGTGGATTTGCTGCAGTTGTCAAGCCATTTTCTACTTATACATGCACATTGGTTTTTATTCCACTACAATGCTGATGGCAAGGGTCAAAAAATAAAAGGAAAATGGTGGATCATCTAAAAGCAAAGAATAAGTGAATCTCTCTCCACAATATTGTTATTAATACTACATAGGTAATGCTTACAAGAATGTTCAGGATGTTTTTAATTCATGCAATACTGGAACATGAACTAATGATATATTTGTGTTGGATCTAGGATACAAAGATGTTATTTAAAATTACAATGAACAGTTTTGTTAATTTTCTAGTCTTGAGATGTATGCCAAAAGTAGTCCCAGTTAAGAAATTATTCTTTGAGAACAACAAAATTATATGAAAAATCAGTCATTACAGGTTATGGTGCAACAATTGAAGGTTTTCTATAAGACATTACTAGTAAGAATGCAAATGCAAGAACAACAAGAGAAGTTAGGGTTTGTTATTTGAAATTTTAATTTATGCACAATAATTAAGCATGATATGGTCATAATAAAATATAATATATTATGTATAATTATATGAAAATATGGCTTTGCATATCATCATCCATCACTTATTATAGTGTTTTTATGTAGATAAATGGACCAACTGCAAAGGACATAGAAATTTGTGATCGCTAAACCATATTTTTAATTGGTCAAATTTTTGAAAAAGTGCAGAAATTGACTTGAAAATATATTCCAAATGGTGAACTGGGTGCTCACAAAAATTGGTGATATAAAGAATTATGTCAATAAGAACAAATCCAATAAGTTTCATCTTAATCCGATGCACGGTTTTTGAGAAATCGTGCATAGTCACCTACAACCATTTTCTCATTTCGTAAAAACCGTGATTTGGGTTTCTGCAATTGTTTGATGGGAGAAGTATAATTGCATTCCTAAAAACCCTGCAAAGTTTGGTAAAAACCCAGTTTGTATTTTTGGAGAAATCACATTTTTTTTGAAAGATGCAGATCACTAGTCCATTGACTACAAAACCTAGTTTTATTGCATTTTTTCCTTGCAAATGTTGTTTTGGAAGGTATGTTGGCATGGAGAATTGTTCAAGATGAGATTTCACACCTCTTGTTTATCAGGTACATTGGTGGTGGCTTGTTTACGATGAATTTTGAGGCAAGCATAAAAAGGAACATCATTTAGCTTGGTTGACATATGGTTGCATGAGGACATGCAACATTTTCAGTTTTGGGGAGATGACATGCCTTGGATTTAACATATTTTTACCATCGTTTCACCTTATCTATAATACCTTTTTCTTATCCATATTCATTCACTACTCCCGTTTTATGCTCATATGCCGGTTTTTATGCTCAAGTAATTTTTCCATTACATGTCTTAGTATTTCATTTGATTTTTTACTAACATTGAAAGAATTAGTGTACAATGTATTTTCTTTGAATATTAAATAATCTATTGGAAGCAACTACAAGATATTTGAGAGAGTTTTGTAGTAGCTGCGAAAACTACACAAGAAACTATGGAAACTCTACAGGAAGCTGCAGAACCTCCTGCAAAAATCTACATAAAGCTACAAAAACTCTATAGGCATCTGCGGAAATTTGAAACTCTACAGGAAACTACAAAAACTCTACATGAAGATACAGAACCTCTAAAGTACCTACCAACCGTGGAAACTCCTACAGAAGCTATCGAAAGAATTCAAATTTACGTTCAACCACCAACTTTTGGAGAAAAAATTTATTAGGAGTAATGGATTTTTATAAACCCATTATTTCTATTATTCTTATATGTCTCAAATTATGATGTTAAATTAAAGTTGGTAAATGGAGGTGGATATGGGTGCATATTTGACCTATCCCCAAATATTTGAAGATCTCTATCAAATATATGATGGACTTAAGAAGTCAAAAGTTGTTAGGAGACATCTAGGATGATTTTTGACTATTTTATTATAACCCCTCTCCCTAAATTCGAATTTGACTTCAAAGTATTCTAAATAGCATTTAGTTAACAAAGATATTGGGATAGTTTTGAATTAGTTTTGAGATCCAAGTTTTTAGGAATTTATTGAGGATATTTTGGATCCTCATTTATTATTTGTTATGGAGAACTCATGTATAAATAAGAGCTCTTTCTTCATTCTATGTGAGGACACTTAGAGCAATAGTCCAAATAATGATGGAATAAAACTATATTTTCATTGATTCAATATAGATCTTAGTTTCTTTTCCAATATGATTTTATTTTATTTATGTTGATATAAATGTACTGCATTACTTAGTTTTCATTTCTGATGACATGTGATGTTTATTTCTGCTATTTGATTTCAATGCATAGATAGATATTTAAATGTTTATTTTACAATCATCGAGCTTAATGCAATGACCATATTCGCTTCTTTGGATTATAAGAAGTAACTTGTATTTGGAAAGGATAACTTTATATTTTATTCATGCAATTTACCTTTCTGTCAAGTGTGACTTAGTTTTAGAATTTACTTTTTCGCATAGTGTGATTTAGTTTAGGATTTACTTTTCCGTAAAGTGTGAATTACTTTTAGAATTTACTTTTCCTACAAAGTGAGTTAGTTTTAGAATTTACTTTCCTACACAGTGTGAACATAGTCTTAGAATTTACTTTTCCACATAGTGTGAACTTAGTTTTAGAATTTAATTTTCCCTTAAAGTGTGGTTTGGAATTTACTTTCCAGTTAGCATGAATTTACTTAAGAATTTACTTTCCAGCATCGTTTTAATTTATTTTCCTGTTGTGTGATTTACTTCCTTGCAATTTAGTTTCAGTAGTTGATTAGCTAGCTAGTTCCTTTCCAAGGCCATGTAATTCTTCATACCACTGTTTGTACGTAAGGTTATTCAGCTACAACTTCAAAGTAGAAAAACCAATGTAATAGGATATTTTGGTTTGCACATATAGTGCATGGTAACTCACAAGTTCTCAACAAACCTTGGGTTAACAATTAATGCACACTTCTTAGTTGATTTCTAACTAATTAGAAGGAAATTAAAAATCGCATCATTGATATGTAAACAAGGACATTTCAATAGAATGATGAATCATAATAGTTGATGCTATATTGGAACTGAGTGAGTATAACATTGGTGGTGATTCAAACAACTAAATATTTGAATCAAACAGGCCCATGGAACTACACCTAGAACTTGATACCATAGGAATAATATGACTATAGGGCTTCCAAAACATTGTCGCCAATGTAGGTGAGATATCACATGAAGCATATGGATGAAAGAATTACTTAGAGATTCACCAAAGGACTAAAGTTAGGGATATGCAGGGTATTCGACCAAATAATGATAGAACCATCAACTTGTATGAATCTCAAAGGTGCGATGATGAGCAAAAATCGAGCACATGAGAAACAACCAAGCTAAGGGGAATTGAGGCCTCCCATTAGTTGGTCCAAGGGATTCATTAATAATGGTTATGTGTCCAAGGTACATGGTACCTTTAGTTCTATCCTTTGGAATGGATGCATTGAAGTCGATGGAGGTGTTAAGATTTATAATCCTCCCGTTTCCATACTTAGTCTATTAGATTATATTTTCCTAACTTAGGAGTCATTAATTAATATTGGGTCCACTTGGGCTATTGGTGCCACCAGTATCCAGTCACTCGAGTGTGGGGAACACATATAGTGGTTAACTGCAACTGACTGCATGTTCATCCATCCATTTATGTTCCTCTGAGACCAATCCCTACAATTTAGGAGCCACTGGGAGTGCCACCACCAACCTCCTTCAGTTGTTGGTAGTTGGAAACTAGTTAAGCTAAGTTATGCTCTAGTTACATTCAGTTATATGTCCTCTAGTTCAATTAGCACCAGTATTGCATGGCTGCATGTGGGTAGGCCCCTATTCTCACCTACATCACCAGTTTAACTAGTTTAACTGATTGAGCGACTGAATTAGACATCTGATGTTAGACTAGTGAGCTTCGATAGTGATTTAGACACTTCTAGTTAGCCATGAAACCATATTGAGTTGGTAGATTCGAATCATATCCACATGATTCAAATTCTCCTTTATGTAGCACTTTTGTATACTACTGGTATTAATGAATTTTATTCTTCAATTATACTAAGCAATACTTATTAGTTTTATGTAAAATTTGTCTTGATTAGTGTGTATTTTTCATTCCATTCCACTACACAATAATACAATTCAATTGCACTCATTGATTGTAGATCAATGGCACAATAATTTAATATGGTATCAAAGCCTATTCATGCATACAACAAGTCTATCCACTCTCCACTATACACCAGAAGCAGATGGGCTCCACATAAGTCCCGCAAAGTGTGCCTTGCTAACTATGGATTCATTCAGAGAAGTCTCTGTGGACGTGACAGACCCCGAGAAAGTGTACATGTTGATATGGAAGGCTTGATTCTAACATGATTGTGATGTTTTTTTGTTTTGTAGTGTTTATTACTGGTGCTACGTAGCTCAATTGAAGAATTTTCTGTTCAGAAGGAAGAATTGATGGATTCTACTTCTCTTGTACACCATATCCTTACACCCTTCAACTATGTTGATTGGAGGGTAGATATGTAGGTCTCCTTGCGCAAGCTTGACCTGGTGAGGATGACTATGGGAAGAGAGACATAACCTCATCATCCTACTGAGAAAAATAAGTTCTTGAACCAATTGGATGAATCATTTGGATTTCTTTGCACTCACATCTCTAGGGGTCTCCTCTTTCATATTGAGGGATTGAAGACTCCTAAAGAAGCTTGGGATAATCTCAAATTCTTGTTTGGAAAACAAGATGAGATTCGAGGGCACATCTTGGAGAATGAGCTAATAACATTTCATCCAAGCAATTTTGAAACTATCCAAAAGTTTTTCACAAAATTCAAGTCTCTAGTAGTACAATGTAAGTAATGCAGAATAAAGAGGAAGGATGAGCATCTTGAGCTCTCTGTTCTCAACAAAATTGGTTCTGAGTACTCTGTCTTCATCTCTACCTTCCATTTTGGGAGAGATTCCATCCCAAATTGGAAGATGCCTTCACTTGATGGCTTTGCTGAGTCTTTAATATAGGAGCATGATAAGTTGGTTCAAATGGGAGTCCTCCAAACTTCCAAGAACCAAGATATTCTGATGTCAGACTCAACCAATGCGCAATATAAAAGGAAGAACAAGGGGAAGGATACTAAAGCATATGATTTGAAGCTAAAAGAGAGTTAGAAGTATTCTAAAGGAGCCTCGGGTTCCAAGAAGAAGAAAAAGTTTGAAAATACTAAATGTCCTTATTGTATGAGGGGATTTCATCCTGAAATATAGTGCATGAAGAACATGATGAAGAAGCAGATCAACCAACTGTCTTCCCTCCTTGAACAGAACAACATTGACCTTCCACAAGGAGAAAATAAGTCTGATGCTGGACCACCGATAGAAGATCATGTGAGATTCCATGCCTTGAAGGTAGGACTTACTTAGTCGAAATATTACTTGATTGATTTTGGAGCATCCAACCACATGGTTTCCTCCAAGGAATCCTTATCCACTCTCACTCTATCAGGAGGACCTAGCATTCACATGGGAGATGAATCCCAAATCCCAACTGTCGGGAGAGGTTCAGTTAAAATCCAGCATGGTGAGGTCAAGAATGTTCTTTATGTTCTATCTCTTGCAAAAAAATTGTGTTTTTGTTTATCATATGACCCATACAGGCTCTCCCAAGATAGTTACATTTGAATCTGACTCGGTTGAAATAACATAAAAAGATACTGGAAATATCATAGCGAAAGGTATTTCCAATCATGCCACTAAGGCTTATGAGTTCTCACTCCTGTTTCACCTCCTACAACTCTATTGACTCATGCTAACAACACCAGTATGATATGGCATGAGATTTTTGGGCATCTTAATTTCAAATATCTCTAGAAACTCCACAATTCTAAAATGGTTGAAGGCTTTCCTCTCATCCAAACTTCTGATGGAGTATATCTTGGTTGCTTGGTACGTAAGCATCCATAGAAGAGGTATGAAGTTGGGAAGGAACATAGAGATGCCTCTATACTTGATTTGATACACAATGATGTGTCAGGACAATTTCCTACAACATCAATTAATGGTTCAAGGTATTTCCTTACTTTTATTGATGATTGTTCTAGGTTTTGATGAATATATTTCATAAAACATAAATCAAAAGTATTTGGAATTTTTAAATTTTTTAAAGCTATGATTGAGAATAGTTTTAGGAAAAATATCAAGTCCATAAGATCATATAATTGAGGTGAATACATTAAAATATATTTCTATCTATATTGTGAATCAAAGGGGATTTGAATGGAACACTCAGTTCCTTACATATCACAACAGAATGATGTGGCTGAGAGGAAAAATAGATCATTGAAGGAGATGGCAACCTATCTTCTCCAAGCCAAAAATATTCCTCCTTCTCTTTGGGAAGAAGCTGTAAACTATGATTCATACATACATAATAGAGTTCCTCATAAATTGGTGGTTGGGTCCACTCCATTCGAAGCACTACATGGGCATAATCCCAATGTCTCTCACTTGAGAGTTTTTGGTTCCAAAGGTTGGGCCATAATACCCATTGATAAGAGAAATTTCTTCCAAGCCCAGAGTAGTGAATGCATACTGTTGGGATATGTAGAGGGTGCAAAAGCATAAAAGTTGATGGATATTGAAACCAAGAAATGCTTCATTGACCGCAATGTTCAATTTGAAAAAGATCAGTTGTTTGATCTACCACCATCCAAAGCATAAGAGGGTATAACCACTCTTCCACTACCTTTTGATGATGATGATTTGTCACATGTTTCAGATTCAGATGAAGAAGAACAAGATCAACATGATCTTGGTATTGAGGCTGAACCTTATGATATTCTAGATCCAGATCCAACATCCATTCCAAACCAAAGGCCTAAGTCTCAATGGGCCCAAAATATCATTGTTGTAGCTGGGGATGGCGCTGGGAATCCAGAAGATAGAAGGAGAATAAGGTCCCAGTATCAGAATGAACATGTGGCTCTCTCTCTTATAGATTCGCTTCCTACAGAGTGGTGCAACAAGGTTCTAGGAAAGTGCTACCTCATGATAGCGAATGATCAACCACTTGTCCCATAGAAGAAAAAACTTGATAATTCCTTTCCCCCATCCAACAAGAAGAAACACATAATACATCCATAAGATCAAAAGGAAATTGAGAGGTTCACATGCATAGCTTCAGGATGTTGTTGCATAGTACTGTAGATTTGCAGTAGAGTTTTTGCAAGTTATTTCCCGAAGAGGAAGTTTTTTTCTCCAAAGAATAGCTTGTATTTCCTGTTCCTTCTTATTTTGAGGGGGGGGGGTTCCCATGAGGTTTTCTCATATTTCCTCGATTTATTAAGCGACAATTTTCTATTATTTTAGATTGTAATGGGTGAATTTTGGCCATGTTTCCAGGGCCCATAGTTGTCCAAGTTAGGATTAAGGGGGGAGGGGTGTTAGGATTTATAATCCTCCCTTGCCCATACTTAGTCTATTAGATTATATTTTCCTAACTTAGGAGTCATTAATTAATATTGGGTCCACTAGTACCATCGGTTCCACTTGGGCTATTGGTTCCAACAGTATCCAGTCACTAGTGTGTGGGCAACACGTATAGAGGTTAAATCCAACTGACTGCATGTTCATGCATCAGTTTATGTACCTCTGAGACTAATCCCTACAATTTATGAGCCAATGGGAGTGCCACCACCAACCTCCTTCAATTGTTGGTAGTTGGTAACTAGTTAGGCTAAGTTATGCTTCAGTTACATTTAGTTATATGTCCTCCAGTTCAGTTATTTCCAGTCTTGCATGACTGCATGTGGGTAGGCACCTATTCTCATCTACCTCATCAATTTAACTGGTTTAACTGATTGAGATACTGAATTAGATATCTGGAGTTATACTAGTGAGCTCTGATAGTGATTTAGACACTTCTAGTTAGCCATGCAGTCAGATTGAGTTGGTAGATTTGAATCATATCCACATGTTTTGAATTCTCCTTTATGTAAAATTGTTGTATACTACTGGGATTAATGAAGTTTATACTGTAATTATACTGAGCAATACTTATCTGTTTTCTGTAAAATTTGTCTTGATCATTGGGTATTTTTCATTCCATTCCACTGCACAATAATACAATTCGATTGCACTCATTACTTGTAGATCAATGGTACAATAATTTAACAAGAGGGATACTTGATACCACTAAGGTGATGGGATTTCCTTGGAGGGAGCGTGAGGGATATGAACAAAGAATGGATATAGGTGGAAATTTGGCTAGGAAATTGTAAGCGAATACGAGGGTAATTGAGTAGGGGACTCAAAATTATTTTTTTAAGAGTATGAGGCAATAGATTATCTGCTAGCATGTGTGGGACTCTTGATGATATTAGGGGAGAGACACAACTAGGGTACCGGGGGAAATTACTACAATGGGGCGGGGGGATCACATATTGAGAGTGGGGAGTAATGATGTTAGTTTTACTACATGGATGACTCATTGCAGAATAATCTGATCAAAGTAGACCGGGGGTGATGTCGTAAAACAAGACTATAGACAATCTACATGAGTGTAGAGAAACAATATTGTTAAATGGTTCCTCCAATATGTGGGCACTGAAGGGTGTGCACTAAGGAGTACTCCAAAATCATGGTCTCCTAGATGTGTGGGCATCTAAGAAAATGGGGTACTTAGAAGCACCATTATATAATGGTTGTTGAGGCAGATGATCAGCTCAACGATATTAAGAGAAATAACAAGGAGATAAGTGTCCCTTGAAATGAAAAAATGATTGTGTGATAGTAGATGAAATTTCTAGAGGGGGAGGACAATCATGGTAATATACTTATAGGATAATAAATGATGGAAAAATAATTTTACTTGCGAAGTATGGATGGAGTGGTGGGCTCATGAGTGTGCAATAAGAAAGATAAAAAATGCCATAACAACCATAATTCTGGGAGTCCATGGGTAAGCCAATGAGTGATGATGATAAAGGAATATGTAGCTGAGTGAGATATCACAAACTAGGTGGAATCCAAATCCTATGGGAAGAGTAACAACATGGGTGCATAATGGAAAGGAGCACTAAAAGATGGCACTCATGTGAGGGAGGCTCTACTATCGAGTGAGGGGAAATGAAAGTGTGGCTAGGCTGGGGAACATAACCAAAAAAACGGGGTCCTACAGGTTTATAGTGGATAAATAAGGTCTATGAACATGATTTTTGACAGAGGAGAATAACCTATATGCCAATTTGAATAAGTATACCTAAAGGGAGCTATTGCAAGCCGAAATGAAAGGATCCTGTCACAACCTGGACCTGTACATATGAAAATGATACCCAAGCATGAAAGTGCATCTTGAAATGAAACCAAATGTACAAGTGACTTGTGACCTCGAAAAGTGGCCAAGATCACATGTGTGAAAATGTGAATAGGCAGGTCTAAGGGCTTGCCCCTATGCTGTGGGCATGGGGTTTGTGACTATGGGTCACATATGTTTTGGAATAAGCTATGGGATCATTGAAATACATATGTATATGTGACAGGGTAGGGACAACATGATTATATCATTCCCCCCATCACAAGGTCGATATAATCTAACTTGCCCCTGAGCCTAGAGTCAATGCAAGATAAATGTGATATGAGAGGGGTACCGACACAACATTGACTAGTAGCTAGAGGGGGGTGTACCATGAAGTGCATTTCCATGGTGGCACACAAAATCAATGATATGAGTATGGGGGATGCCCCCTATAGGGGGAATACCCCAAGTGTCATTAGCTCAAATGAGGATGACGATGATGAATAGACAGGTTTGGGGGCTTGTCCCCATTCCATGGATAGGTTTTAAAGGATTGAACAAATATATCATAGGGATCAATATATTTCAACACAACCATAGTGATGTTATATGATGAGGAAGCCTCACTAGAGGATGTAATGTAATAGATGTTTGTCGTCTCGACTAAAGATGATGTTGGAGGGGGAACTTCCTCAATGGTGGTGACTTGGGACTCTAGAGAAAGTCGATGTAAATAAGCCAAAATATAATGATATTGGGGGATATAAATACAATGATGTGAATATTTACCATAAAGGCTAAACAACACTCAAGGATGATTGGTGCAAAATTATTTGTTGCATGGTTTGGGAGCATCAAATAGATGGACAATAAAAGTATTCTCATTGGTGTTTGCCTTTATCATATCTACATAAGTGCCTAAGACATGAAACTCTAAACACTACTAGGTAGCATGGCCCAAGAAATCACACATGCCACAACGTAAGGGTTCTTGAGTTGTATCAATTAGAGGGGTATTCATGAATTGGTTCATAATATCTTGCATTTTCACATTCTTGGATTTTCCCTCGACCTTATTCTTGGGAGGAGGTTCGGCAGTGGGTGGAGCTTCTTTTGTAACTCGAGGAGGAGGGTTATTGGAAGTACCAATTGGTTTCATAGGGTTTAGGACAACCTGTGGTGTGGGGGGAGGGTTTGGTGGAGTAAGGTATGAAACTAGGATGCCTAATGTCAATCCCGAAAGGTTGGGAATAGCCATGACGAACAAACTCATGATTCCAGAAGGTGGAAATAGAAACAATATTTGATGAATAGGTTTATCTCCCCACATATTCATAGGTAATTGGTTGGAAAAGGAATAGGTTGTGTTTGAGAAGTAGAGTTTCTAGAGTAGATAGTGCACAACAATGATATATACACCTTTGGATGTGGGGGGGGTAAGGACTGAAAATACCCTATCATAGAAGCATCTCAAAAAATGCGTAGACCAATACTCATGAATGGTGGGGTAAATGAGATACAAAGGCTACTGTCAACCATAGATAGGACACGATAAGGGAAACTCGACCCCTTGGTATTGTAATAAGTTGGTTGTTCCAACTTTACAATCTCCCCTTCATGGGGAAACATCATAAGTTTGAATATCGTAGAAGCAACTACTTTCATAGAATACATGTAGTTATTCCTAAGGAGGAGATTGTAATATAATTGGTCATTCACAACCTTAATGTCAATCGAGAGTGTTTTCCTAACTAAATCAATCGGGACGTTATGGAGAATACCTTATGGTTGACTAACATGACCATAATAAGTGTGCAACGTCATAAGGGACAACACAAGTTGGGGAGAACTAAGCTTATGATAGACTTGAGTAGACATGACTTAGGTTAAAGTAGCTTCATCAATGATACACCAATGAATAACCAAGTTTTTAACGACTATGAGAATTTGAAAAGATATAGGCGAGGGCATCCAAGGTTCCGCTTGATCGATATCAAAGGTAATCAGGCAGGAATAAGAAGGATCAGTTGCACCTAAAGTAGAAACTAATGCTTTTTACTGCATAGGTCGGTTCCAAATAACCTCTAACATAGAGATGGAAATAGGAGATTGTGCCAAGTCATCAACAATGCTATAGTTAGGAGAACTACTGGCCCTATGGAGCATTGGGGTTATTCACTATGGAGCGAAAAGGAAGCTTAAGGACTACTGTCCCTAGGAAAAGATAGGCATAATTCAACTAGAATTCTGCTCGAGAATACAAAGAGCCCAGTTTAATGACAGAGGAAGCTGCGATGGAGAAAGAGCTACGATAGAAGAAGCAACCGTAGAGAAATATGCGACAGAAGAAACCACAAGGGAAGAGTTTGCGACAGAAGGGAAGCTGCAATGAGAGAAACCACGATGGAAGGAACCATGATATAATAATGCATACAATGGAGGAAAAGGAAAACCCAAAAAATCGTGGGCAAGAAGTCAGTTAGGATAATGAATGCTTTGAGGAATAAAGCATCTTTGTATTTTGGGCCAATAATTCCTACTGAAAGTTGTAACTGAATGTATGAGAATAGGAATGAAATATTGTCGACTAACATAATAGGGAGAACCCAATTTATGTGTGGGTTGCATGCATGCTCACCCAGGTCTTCGTTGGATTTTGTCTTAGAAGAGTTGTAGAGTTGTAGAGAAGAGCGTCGATCTAGGATGTGTATGGATCGGCAATAGAGTGAAAGAGAGGAAACTTCATATACCTAAGACTAGAGATAATGAGAGGAGAGAAGTCTATATATATTGTAGAGAAGATCTAGAACATAGTCTACAACCGAGTGCGTAGATGAAAGGTGCCATATGTTTCTCATACTAGATGAAGAGCATCTTTATGGTTTTTTCCAAGTGGATTTCCACATTAAATGTTGTCTCAATGTGTATTTGATGGATATTCCTATGTTGAATGAATGTATGTTGTGAATAAGTAGGCTTGAATATATTGATTAGCATTTTTTTATGAATGGGTTGTTAGATGCATGCGTCGCACTATTGATAGATAGAATCTGTAATAATATTTATATCATTGTTGTAATATCCATTGAAAAATAAGTAGAGTAATATATTGAATGAACAAAATAAGAATAGGAAAAAAACCCCCCAACTTCAGTTGACTAAGCTAGCAAGGTGCCAAGGAAGATGAAATCCCCACACAACTACATAAACTTGGTTCTGGCAGTTACTCATAAGAGATATCTCGGGTGAGACTGCATCTGCGTCACAAGTGCTGCTGACTAAGACTTTCTCTCTCGGGATGATATCTTGGGATTTGTTGACGAAAAACCAAGGGTCTGAACCTAGGTTAGAGGAGGAAATGCAAATAAATGGTTTCATTCCCGACACCATGAATCATTTTTTAATGGATATGTTTTGGCATCCAACGAAGCTGGAAATTCAAGAGTGGGTGGATTATAACGAATTTGAGTTTGTATGGGAATACAGTGAAGGATCACGATTGAATCCAAAAAAGTGGTTGGAGTGGTATATTTATACTGATATTCATGAGATATTATTCTGTGAGTTTCCTATTTTGTTGTATGAGTGATTGTTGTGTGAGTTTCCAACAAAGAGAACTGATAGAGTGGCGTACTCAATTGATTCAATGACTGAAGAACATTAGAAACCCTATATCTAGGGCTATCAATTTCTAGGTAGACAATATTTTGGAGGGATACATTAATAAGTTTGATGTCGACACAATCACATCATATAGTGAGGTGGAAAGAATTTTTTTCCAAGGACCTAGAGGAATATACTTGACATCTTTCAGAATTTGGATAAATATGCTTGCATGTGAAAAATGAATCCTTAGAATGGAATCCGACGAGTAAAAAACTGTGTATAAAGACCTGGGTTATGTCACAAATGACTTGTGAGAAACATGGAGTAGAGCAAGCTGAGATGTTCCTCAGTGATAGAGGAACTGGACTAGAGGGTGGACATCTAAGAAGTGGAAGGAGATTTCAACCGGGAAAAAGAAGAAGAACTGTGACAAGAAGAGGAAGTTGCGGTACGACCAGAGGAGAAGACTACGAGTTGAAGTCACACTTTGATGGAATTTTTTTTGACGAGGAAGAGGAATACCAACCTATCTCTGAAAGGGAAGAAGAAGAAGAATCACATTATCCAGAATATGAATACGACAAACCTATGACCCCGCGTACGTCTCTGGGGGTAAGGTCCAGAAACTAATCTCCTTGTGGGTTTGTAAATACAAGTAATACTAACTGTGGGAATAGTGGACAAGGGATTCCTGCTAGACAAACTTTTTATCCAATAGTACGAAGGACCAATATAATGGTTGGGAATGGTATTAAGCTGCTGATATTCAAAAAAATGGGTTAGAAGACCCAGAGCAACATTGGTTTCTATGTGATGCCATGTGTACTGTGCGACAGATCCAAGATGAGGCCATAAAGAGGGGTCAAATGATCACAACCTTGATGGGTCATGCATTGGACTGGTATATGAAGTTCTATGTGGTTCTAATAGGAGTCACATATTAGAAAACACTCGACCAAATTTGAGCGGGACTAATAGATGAATTTAGAAATCCCAAATATAAATCTTAGTTTATTACAGAGATTAAAGAGATTAAGAAATTGTATATGGAGTTTGCCTGGGACTTTGACCAGAGATTTAAGATGTTGATGGCTAAAGTAAGCTTCCATATGTCGGTCGTACAATAGAAATAATGGTTCATTGTAGCGCTATTACCACACATCCATATTCCCTTGATGCAACAAAAGATTTTATCGTAGACTGAAGTTCTGGATATGGCCACAAAGCAAGAATCCTCACCTGTAGGAGAGAATGGTGTAGGAATGATGGAAATTCAATCATAGCTAGCTAAACTTACACTGCAACTCTAAGACATTAAAAGAGGGAAATAGATCCAACATGAAATGTGGTGTACCAAATGCAGAATAAAGGGACACCATAAGGATAATTGCTTGACACTCATGAATTATGTCGCATGAGAAGCACCGAACCCAATAAACACACAAGGGATGCCTTGGTATAGAATATGCCGAACTAGAGGCCATTGATCGAAAGAGTGTTTGTACTTACAGAATATTGTAATTGCGTTGGCTAGTTTATATTGTAAATTTTGTAAATATGTAGGCCACGATGAAAAGGATTGCAGAGCATTTCAACTATTGCAGGAGAAAATGGTGGGCACCTATTTAATGAAGAATTAAGAGTAGATGCAAGCTGAGAGAGATCAATCTCAATATCCACAAGATCAGTATCTTCAACCCTAGTATCCATAGAATCAATACCCACAACAACAATACCCTCAACAAAGGGGGGTATAAATTTTAGATGTTGAGGACAAGGAGGAGGATTTGGTCATGTAAGAGGCCAAATTATATGTTATAATTGTGGGTAACCATGACGTTTTTCTAGTGACTGTGTGGGTCCTACAAAGACATGTTTGTATTGAAAATATTTTGATCATATTTTCTAACAGTGTTCGTAGTTGATTGCAAAGTGGCAGAATAAAAATGTGGAAAATCCAAACCCTCTACAGAATCCCAACCCAAATCCCAACCAGAATATCCAGAAGATTTATGCTGTGTCTAGGGAACCACATATAGTTGTCATAACAAGAGGAGGTACTGCGACTGGAGCAGACCAATATGCACAACATGAACAACCACAGGTGCAAAAAGCAGCATAAAAGAAAGCACCATTCGACGTCCAAAAAGAAAAGGAAGTATTCTTGGATGCACAACCAGAATTCGTCGACAAGAAACAAGCATCGATGTTTACTGCTACGCTACTAAGAAGACCAATAATGGAGATTCTTGAAAGGTTTAAGCATCTATTCTGAAATCAACCGACATGAAAGGTTAGTAAGATTAAATAGTTTTTAAATTTTTTTTTATCACTAATACAAGATAAATATGTTGTTGCAGAATTTCCAACTCTAATAGAAGAACATCAAGAAGGCATGGAACCAAACATAATGGTAAACTACGTGGGAAAAAGATTAAAGACTGGTCACAAGTTAAGGATGTTTGCCCATATAGGAGACTACGACATGGACTACATTATCCTAGACTTGGGATCTGATGTCAACATTCTGATGAGACAAACATCGGAAATAATGGGGAAACCATGACTGGAGTGGTCTCCTATTCAACTTAGATTAGAAAATTAGTCAAAAGTACTACCTATCAGTCGACCATCTCAAGTTCTTGTCGAGGTAGAAGGCTTGAGAATGTATGATGACTTTGAAGTAATCGACATTGTCGATGAAAAAAATCCGTATTGTGTACATTTGGGGATCGACTGGGGTGTTGAATCTTAACATTGGAATATTCAAAGCTAAAGGTGGTCACACCAATTGATCTGCTAGAAGGTCAGAAATACACCAAGCTAGTAAATAGTGAATGACAAGGCGATTATTTGGACCATATTTATAATATTAGATATGTAAGGAATGATTATGTAAATCCAACGACCAACATAAATCTTAGTTGGAAGAGTATTAGTTCCTGTACATAATATTCTAGCGAAGTATTGGAAAACTGGTAGAATAAGATGCATGAAGTATCGATGAGAAGGTGCGCAAGAATTACATAATCTGTACGATGGGTAGGAATAGAGGTAAGTGATCTACCACATATGAAGGTTTACCTAACCTTGCATCTTTTTTGACAGAGTTGGAAGAAAAATTTATAGAACATCAGTGTTTTTCTGCCTTGGACATTGCACTGAAATCTATACTCTCCAGATGGTGGGTCACACATAAAGAATCCATCTCAGAATGGTCACAATATCAAAGATTACTGGAGATAAGATTTAGAGAAGAGATCAGCCATACTGGTAAAAAATATACATGACTGACTAATCCTATTGAACATATTGAGTATTATCATGTGACATGTGAGGCATGTCCATGGCGGGAATGGGGTCATCAGTTCATACACACATTAGACATGATACCAAGGAATTGGTATACATCAATTGAACTGAGACAAGAGACTATTGAATGGGATGAATGAGCTACTAGATNTTCATCAGTTCATACACACATTAGACATGATACCAAGGAATTGGTATACATCAATTGAACTGAGACAAGAGACTATTGAATGGGATGAATGAGCTACTAGATTCATACACACATTTGAATTTGCATATGATCACTCGTTGATTGATGCTCCATTGCAAGTAATCAAGACAAAGATATTTGAAGATATCCCTGTTGCAATGACAAACTTCAATTAGCATAGCGCAACAATCCAACACTGGATGGAGTGCTATAATGTGATGGAAGGAATTGATGATGATGAACCACTTGACGTAAACATACCAGAGTCTAAAGGTACACACGCAGTGAAAGGGTTTGGTATTTCTAGTGATCAGTTTCTTAATCCATTAAAAGTAAAAAAAGTAAACATTAGCTCCCCGAAAAATCCAAAATTTTCCAGTATTTGATATTGCTGGGATGATGAGATTGTTGGGAAAATTATAGACCTATTGCATGAGTTTCGGGATCTATTCCCTACGAAATTATTAGAAATGAAAGGAATTATTGAAGACCTTGGAGAAATGAAAATACCATTAAATCCCGATGCAAAACTTGTAAAGCAACAACCATTCCAACTGAATCCGCAATATAAAGAAAAAAATCAAGACAGAATTGGACCGAATGATGGATGCAGGTATCATTGAACCCGTTGAAGAACCATAATGGATTAGTCCGATAGTAGTCCAAGATAAGAAGGCTATGGGTGAAGTAAGAATTTGTGTCGACCTAAGGAAATTGAACAATGCTTGTTTACATGACCCATTTCCAACTCTTTTTATGGATGAAGTATTAGAAAGTGTTGGGGGTCAAGAGGTTTATTCATTCACTAATGGGCTCTATGGCTACCATCAGATCAAAATCACAAAGGAATATCGACACAATAAAACCTTTGTGATGGATTGGGGTTTTTCCAATACACGATAATAATATTTGGACTCAAGAATGCTCCTGCTATCTTTTTGCAGAATAATAGTGGCTTCCTTCAAAGATTTTATTCATGAATTTATTGATGTCTAATTAGACAATTGGATGATATTTGGGGTCATTAAGGATCATATTGAGAGCTTCAGAATGATGCTCGAATGGTGTCACCAGTATCATATTTCCCTAAACTTAAATAAATTCATTTTTTTTTGCCCCTTTTGGAATTTTGTAAGTTCGTGTGGTTTGTTGCAATGGAACCTTGGTTGACCCTGCTAAAATTGTGATTATCATCGACCCACCACCACCTATCACAATGAAGAATTTGAGAACAACATTGGGACATACAAGATAATATCAAAAATTTATCAAAGGATATGGGGAGGTGACTGCTCTGATGGAGAACTTATTGAAGAAATATGTTAAGTTCTAGTGGATGGAAAATTGCCAAGAAAGTCTGGAAACTTTAAATAACAAGATGGTTACATCGCCCATACTTATATTTCCAGATTGGAAAAATGAATTTCATGTACATAACGATGTGTCATTTGTCGTGCTTAGCATAGTACTATCACATCCTAGTGAAGGGTCAATTGATCATCCTATTGGCTTCACTAGCATAAACTTATCAACAACAGAGAAGAACTATACCACGACAGAAGGAGAGGGAATAGCTATGGTATATTCTCTGCGGAATTTTTGACACTAACCATTTGGTGGACATTTCAAAATGTACACAGATCATTCAACATTGAAATACCTAGTCAATAAGCCAATGTTAGGGGAAGATTTGATGGTGGCTTCTTCTCTTTCAAGAATTTGAATTTGAAGTCATTGTTAAATAGGCTCGACTAAATTCAGGTCCAGACCATCTCTCGAGAATTGAGAGTGATGAAGAACCTGGCAATATCGATGATAGCCTCCCTAATGCACAAATATTTGCGATCACAATGTTTGATGATCATTACAGAGACATCATACAAATTTTTAGTATGGGCTATCCAACAGCTGAATTTACAACTGCATAGAATAAACTGTTAGTTGTGTGAGCTACATATTTCCAGTTAATCGCTGGATAGTTATATAAAATGGGTCTTGATGAGATTCTTTGTTGTTGTGTATTGGAACATGAGTGACCAATGATACTCAATGAAGCACATGCTGGTGTCGCGGGATACGATTATGTTTGAAAAGCCACAATGCGAAAGATATTGCAAGTAGGATCGTTGTGGCTCACCATGGATGCAGATTCTTGAAAATACTGTCGTAGTTGTGATGTCTGGCAAAGAACTAGAAAGCCATCATGACAAGATGAAATTCCACTAGTAACTCAAGTAACTTTGCAAGAATTTGAAAAATGGGCTTTTGATTTTGTGATACCTATTAATCCAATAGGGAAGAGAATAGGTGAAATATATATTATTACTGCAACTGATTACTTGACCAGATGGGATGAAGCCACACCAATGAAGGACTGTACTGGTGCAGCTACTACCAAGTTCCTTTTCAACAATGTTGTTACTCGATTCAGATACTTAAATATTTTGATAAGTAAACAAGGTACACATTTTGTCAATCAATTTATGTAAGAATTAACTAAATAATTCCATGTCCAACATAGAAAGACAACGCCATATCACCCTCAAGAGAATGGTGTTGTCGAAGCATTTAAAAAAATCCTGGAGAATGCATTGAAAAATATTTTCAATGTTCAAAGAGATGAATGGGACTAGAAAATCCCAACTTTCCTGTGGGCATACCACATGACTTGTAAGAAGTTGACAGGATGAAATCCATTCCGACTGGTGTATGGAAAAGAGGTTGTGATTCCAATGGAATATATTTTCCACACCTTAAGGATTACTATGATTACAGAGATTCCATATGTTGGTATTGTCAAGGAAATACTTTCACAACTGATACAATTGGAAGAATAACATTTTGTAGTAGGTTATCATCAAAGCATTGAAAATGAATGACATGAAGTATGGCATAATTTCCACATCAAGAATAAGCAATTTCAGGTTGGAGGACATGTTATTTTGTATGATAGAAAATTTTTAAATCATCTGGGAAAGCTAAAAACACACTCGCTATGACTGTATATTGTAATCCATATCACTGATGGAGGCATAGTGCAACTACACAAGTTAGATGGAACACCTGTCAAAGGATTGGTGAAAAAAACTCGCCTAAATCCCTACCAGGATAGTTGTGACTTGGTTGGCTAGAAAAAAAAATAAAAGAGAAAATAAAGAAAAAGAAATACAAAAACATCTAATAAATTTTGTTTTGATTTGATCGCAGACTACGAGCTATCGCAAGAAGAAGCAAAAGATGTCGCAGACAATCTGTTTGTCACAAATGCAAAAATAGTGGTGAATACAATTCGTTTGTCATAATAAAATGAAAATGTCAAATGTTGAATATAGGTTGCATAAGAAGAGGAGATGTCACAATATGAACTTGTATTGCAGAAATGACAGCAAACCATAATTAATTATAAAACGCGAGCAATTTTGACGGCATGCTTTTTGGTCACTTACATCATTCTTGCACAATAACTACCGCTGATGTGACAGGCGAGTGGTAGCATGTGTATAATTTTCCTGGTAATCAGTCAAATGATCAGCCCATGTGATGGAAATGATAACTACCTTTCCATTAATTTCCTGCTCATGTGAAGGAATGACTAAATGAACGACTACACGTTATCATCTTCATGCCAAAGTTTCAATTCATTATACTACATTCGAGAGACAGATTTTCCTCTAAAAATACAAGATCCAAAGTGAGTTTTTCAAAGAGTATGGTTATTTCCCTTTCCAGTACAAGCACAATTGCAGAATCTAGTGTTGCGACTGCATCATCCACACCAATTATGGAATATACTGCCGGATATGCCCTACCGCAATCTGTGGTTGCAGAAGAAGTTGGAAAGATTCCATTTATCTGTACAGTAAGGTTACAACCAAACCCACCTGGTACGTCAACGGGGAAGCACTCTAGTAACCACAAAAATAAAGCACCTGCAACACCATCACTGGAGGAAGAAGAAACAAGGTCTGTGACTTTGTTGCCACAGTATATTCCACCCAAACAAGATTATACACTTAATATTAGAGTTCCAAAGAATGCAAGGTACCCAATGGTAGCACCAACAGTGCTGAAAGGAGTTCGGGTAACATAGAACATACTTCCAGATATTAAAAAACTCACCTTTGTAGATCACAACATACAAAAATTTCCAAAGTTGGACATGAAGAATTACATGGTTACTATAAAATATACAGAGGATATCCCGACACACCTTGTTCTAATCGAATAGGCATGATGACTAGAAAAAGTAGGTTTATCATCGATGATGTATATGCTGCATTTTGGTCGAAGCACGAAGGTGAATGCATGTGTTAAACAGTTGCTGGTATAATTTCACGGCGGCTACCTATGCATCGACAAAAAATTTATGTGGATGTTGAGATGATAGTAGCAATTACAGGGCTTCCACTTGCAGGCATAGACCCAATGCCATTTAAAAAAAAATACCGGGACACTCTGATGATGAACAAGTTAAAATACATGTATGATTTGACCAGAGATATTAGAGGATTTTTAATCACATCCATCAATTACCACACTATTCGATTCACATCTATGTTTTTATCTACCAAGTTGGTGCAGAAGATGCGACCAAACCAATGTACTCGAGGAACGATTGCAGTGACTGAAATCTATTTGGAGGGGGTTCAAATGAACTGGTCGCACTATCTACTAAATTAATTGTTAGCGGATGTAGAGGAGTCACAAGAGAAAGGTAACACATTCCATTATTCATGGTTACTTATTTTGATTTCATTTGTCACATGGGTAGAACCACTGAACTACCAGGGGGTAGATATACTAGTTCGATGTCGAGGATATCTATACCAGAATATCTGGTTCAACAAAGATATTAATAAGAGGAAAAGAGAAAAAAATGTAGAGTTCTTTGTGCAAGCAGAGGCCCTGCGACATCATGTGAGAAAGCATGGAATAATTACAGAGGACACCGTTCAATAGTTTAAAAATATTGTCAAGTTTTTGTTCGGTCCCCATCATATCATGGTGTAGCCTCGACATGAACCACAACACTAATGGTTAGCAACACAATACCTGTATTTTGATGAAGAATTTGAGGCCATTACCCAATATTAATGGTAGGAAGAAGGACAAGTCCCTGTTGACGATGCCCTACTATCTGCATAAGAGACCTACGGCAGGATGATCCATAAATGCATAAGTGTGGAGAACATGGAGGGGACCCACCACCAGAAGCATAATATCCACATAATTATCCCACCCTTCCCTAGAATGATTCTAGTACAACCCCAATAGATCCAGTAGTGGGAGAAAATAGGAAGCAGACAGAGCAGCCTGAGACAAGGCATAAGAAAAGGAAGGCTAACAGATCATCAGGGACTGTCGACATTACCAATGAATATTATACCCTTCTAATGAAATCAATGGGAGAAATCGCAACCAAAAGCCTTAAGAATATGGATGAGCAATAGACAAAGCTCACAAGTAGTATTACAAACTTACTCCATACGCTTTGCAAAGCAGTAAAAGAAGTACGGGTAGCAGTCGACTATATACCACAAGTGACAGTGTCAAAGGACTTAGCTGTCTCATCAGAAGAGTAACTGAGTGATGTGTCGATACCTATCCCACCAATAAAGAACCAAATGGTGGGATAATAACTTGACTTGGGAACAACAGAGATAAATACCATGGCCAAGAACTTGGGCCATGTCACCATAGATATCTCTCAAATGACGATGTACAAAGTATATGCCATCCAGAATGCCGCAGTCATAGAGATAAAGGTCAGAGAATGTGCATTGATTAAGAAAGTTAGAGCATCAAACAAGATTGTTAATAAAATGAATAAAATAGTTAAGGAAACAAAACAAAAATCCAAAATGTAGGAGGAGGACAGGCTCCATCTCGACACAACTGTAACATTAACTTGCAACAATTTTGCAGACGAAGGCACAAAAAATGTGATTTTTGCAGAGGCCAAGGTCATTCGACTTGGAGAAATTGTAGAGGACCTCCGCAAAAAGGTCGCGGAGTTGGAATTGCAGGTAACACCTAGTACACCCTGAGAGGTTCTGGAAGAAAAAAGGAAAAAAGCTACAGAGGCCACAAAGAAGATCGAATAGGAAGAGGCACTGTGTGCCAAGGAAGTCAAACAAGTTTCTCATACATGGGAAGCATTGATTGACGGTGAAGAGTTAGAGAAATTCATAGAGCAGTTGCGCATGACTGAGACAAAGGAGACCTAGATGAAGAATGAGATGAATAAACTTCCCTTAGAAAATAAAATGGCTAAGGATGTTGAGATGAATAAACTACAACAACAAGTAGCAGCGCTGTGAACTCAATAGAAACAGAGGACTGACAGAGTCACAGAATTACAGGCAGAGGCAGAAAGAGTTGCAGGAATTATTCAACTTGTACAACAAAAAGTGCGACAATAATTTGAGTCAGTAAGACTTACAATGTCAAAACACATCAGTTTTGACCTTGTGGAGAATTTGAAGAAGAAGGAAGCAGAAGTACGGGAGGAGACCACGCATATAGTAAAAATTTTCCAGGATTTTCAAAGTAAGGTCTTCACAAAAAAAAATTCAGACTAGTGTTTCTCGAGACGAGCCACAAGTGAGTGTTGGGGGCCTGTTGGCCCTAGGAAAAGATAGGAATAATTCTGGCCAAATAATTCTGCTTGGGAATACAAAGAGTCCAGTCACACAACAGAGGAATATGTGACAGAGGAAGAGATACAAAAAATGAAGCAAATGTAGAGGAAGTTGTGACAGAAGCAACAACGAGGGAAGAGTTCATGATAGAATGGAAGTTGTGACAAGAGGAATTGCGAAGGAAGGAACCATGATAAAAGAAGGAATGCAGCAGCTGAAAAGGACAACCCGAGAAATCATGAGTAAGAATTCAATTAGGATAACACATGCTTTGAGGAATAAAGCATTTTGTATTTTGGGCCAATACTGCCTACGACAATTGTTACAGAATTTACATGAAGAGAAATGAAAACCTGTAGGCTAGAAGAATAGAGTCAATTGATTACAACATGTAAGATTCAATAAAAGGGAGAAACCAAGCCGTGTGCAAGTTGTGCGCGTGCTCACGTAGGTCTCCAGTGGCTTTTGTCTTAGAAGAGTTGTAGAGTCATAGAGTTGTAGAGTTGTAGAGAAGAGGGTCGATCCAGGCTGTGTGCAGATCAACATTAGAGTGAAAGAGAGGAAAATTTAGATACCTAAGACTAGAGAGCATGCGAGGAGAGAAGTCTATATAAATTGTAGAGATCTAGAACAAAGTACGCAGCTGAGTGTGCAGACAAAAGGTGCTATATTTTTCTCATTCCAAATGAAGAGCGACTTTGTGGTTTTTCCCAGATGGGTTTCAACGTTAAATGACATCTTAATGTGTATTTGATGGATATGCCTATGTTGAATGAATGTATGTTGTGAATAAGTAGGCCTGAATATATTGACTAGAATTTGTTTATGAATGAGTTCTTAGATGAATGCGTCACATTGTTGATAGATAGAATCTGTACTCATATTTATATCACTATTGTAATCTATGTTGACGGATAAGTAGAGTAATATATTGAATGAACATAATAAGAATAGGAAACACACCCCCCGTCTCCGGTCAAGCAATCTAGAAAGGTGCCAAGGAATAGGAAATCCACACACAACTACAGAAACCTAGTTCTGGAAGTTACCCATAAGAGATATCTTGGGTGAGACTACATCTACGTCCTCGATGTTGCTGACTAAGCCTTGGTCTTTCGAGTTGATATCTTGGGATTTGTTGATGGACAACCAAGGGTATGAACTTGGGATGGAGGAGGAAACACCAACAAAGACTTTGGGAGTCCCATTGGTAGTCAGATGAGGCAGGTGCAAAGGTTCATCGATTTGTGTAGAGTCTTTCCCTTTGTCAGTAGCAGAGGTATCAATAGCCAAACCATATTAGTTACATATAGAGTATGAAGGTTGACATTGATAGAAATCATAAGGAGATGTCATATAGAAGGGTCATGAGGTTGACTAGAATATGATGATAGAGGTGGATAAGGTTCCATGGGTTGCATTGTGACCGCCTCTTGTGGAGGGAAGGGGTTTTACAAGACCGTCGGTTATGATGGGGTCGATTAAGGTAGATCCAGATTAGGTTCCTCTTATGGGGAATTATCCACATCTCATAGTTTGGCCTCAGTCAAAAACTGGTGAGGCTTAGCTAGATGTAGGAAGTGGTGAGTGTAGTGTACATAGACATCATAAAAAGAACACTAATGTTTAGTTCATAACTAAGGGTTCTTTCCATGCTTGGGAGGTTTTTTAGGATCCTAATTTGTGGGGTTAGTATTGACTATTATGTTTTCAGTAGGATTAAGGGGTTGGCCCTCACCTTCCTAGAATTGATTATTCCCTTTGTTCTTCTCCTTGTTATTATTTTTGGGTTGCGGTTGTTGGTTATTTGTCGCAAGTTGGGAAGGCATTTTCTATTGAGCATATACTTTCCCGTGAGGACAAAGGGGGGCTACAGGGTGTGTATGCACTAGAGGGGATGGCATGGGGCTATGAAAAGTATAATATGGGTTGATGGATGGAGTAGCTACATATATGGTAGAAGCATCGCCACACATGGTTCCACTACACGATGGTCCATGAACATGGGGAGTTTAAGTAGGAGACAAATAAGAGGTATGAATTCTTGTATGTGATGAAGAGAGAGATGATTTAGGGGGGTAACATGGTGTAGGGGCAGGGGCAGGGCCATAATAATGATGATCAGTGCTAGGGATATCATGATACATGTGAGCACTAAAAGAGGGATGGTAAGGTGAATATGGTTTTGGTCGGAACACAACAACTCCAATAATTCCATCCCTAGCATGGGATGCCTATGGAGGATACTTCCAAGAGGAAGCTCCTCAAGGGGCATCAAGAATAATAATTTATAAGAAACCAGATTATGTGTAAACTAAGTCATACCATTGATCTTTGAGAATGGATTCTTATTATGTTTGCATGCACCGGCAAAGGCCATGTCTTCAGCTATAGTAGGGAGGAGAGATTTCAGGAACTAGTCTGACAAAATACAATCGTTGAGATTAATATTACAAAGGATTCGGTGTCGACATAATTCGTGTACATGATCCATTATACATGTGGAATATTTTTGTTAGCATGACAAAAATATTTCTACTCCTTCATCATAATAGAAAGGTAACTAGAAGAACGTTAGGAAAGTGGAAGCTAAGGACACAAAATTGGGATGCATCCCATGGGGTTGGTCAATATACAACTTGGCTATGACACCAGTCAAGGTACTTTGGGAAAAATGTAAATGAATATAATCATCTATGATGCTATTGGAGGAGAACCATTAATGGAAGGACATGATGTGGTTCTGGGAGTCCTCTCCTTCCTTCCCCTTAAACTTAGTTATGTTCAAGGAGATTTTGGTAGGAATGGGAGGTCAGGCATGATCATGATGAATGGGATCATTGGTTACTATCACAAAATATGGGATGTTAAGGAATGAAAGAATCATAATAGGATACAGGGTAGAAGGGACAACAATGGTTTTGGTCACTGCTCTACATCGCACTATTGACAAATATAATCTGTACTAAGATTTATATTACTATTGTAATATATGTTGATGGATAGGTAGAGTAATATATTGAATGAATAGAATAAGAATAGGGAACACACCCCCTAGATTTGGTCGAGAAATCTAGAAAGGTGCCAAGGAATAGGAAATACCCACATAACTATAGAAACCTGGTTCTGGAAGTTACCCATAAGAGATATCTCGGGTGAGACTGCATCTACATCGCAGGTGATGCCTACTAGGAATTTCTCTATCGAGTCAATATCTTGGGCTTTGTTGATGGAAAAACAAGGGTCTGAACCCGAAGGGAGGAGGAAACACCAAAAGAGACTTTGGGAATCCCATTGGTAGTCAGATGAGGTAGGTGCAAAGGTTCATCGATTTATGTAGAGTCTTTCCCTTTTTCAGTAGTAGAGGTATCAATAACCGAGCCATATTAGTTACATCTAAAGTATGAAGGTTAACATTGATAAACATCATAAGGATATGTCAGATATAAGGGTAACGAGGTTGACTAGAATATGATGATAGAGGTGGATAAGGTGCCATGGGTTGCATTGTGACCACCTCTTGTGGAGGGAAGGGGTTTTGCAAGACCATCAATTACGATGGGGTCGATTAAGGTAGAGGCAGATTGGGTTTCCCTTATGGGGAATTATCCACATCTCATAGGTTGGACTCATTCCACAATTGTTGAGGCTTAGCTAGATGTAGAAAACGGTGAGTGTAGTGTACGTAGACACCACAAAAGGAACACTAATGTTTAGTTCATAAATGAGGGTTATTTCCATGCTTGGGAGGTTTTTTAGGATCCTAGTTTGTAGGGTTAGTACTGACTATAGTGTTTTCAGGAGGATTAGGGGTTCGGTCCTCACCTTCCTAGAATTGATTATTCCCTTTTTTCTTCTCCTTGTTATTGTTTTTGGGTTGTGGTTGTTGGTTATTGGTCACAGGTTGGGAAGACATGTTCTATTGAGCGTATACTTTCGCATGAGAAAAAAGGTGAGCTGCAGGGTGTGTATGCACTAGAGGAGTTGGAATGGGGCTAGGAAAAGTATAATATGGGTTAATGGATGGAGGAGCTACATATATGGTAGAAGCATCGCCACACATGGTGCCACTACACGATGGTCCATGAACATGGGGAGTCTAAGTAGGAGACGAATAAGAGGTATTCATTCTTGTATGTGAGGAAGGGAGAGATGAATTAGGGGGGTAACATGGTACAGGGGTAGGGGCAGGGCCATAATAATGATGATCAATTCTAGGGATATCACTATACATGTGACCACTAAAAGAGGGATGGTAAGGTGAATATGGTTTTGGTCAGAATGCAACAAAACAAATAATGCCATCCCTAGCATGGGATTCCTTTGGAGGATCCTCAAGGGGCATAAAGAATAATGATTTATAATTAACCAGATTGTGTGTAAATGAATTTATACCATTGATATTTGGGAATGGATTCTTATTATGTTTTCATGCACTTAGAGACCATGTCTTAAGCTATAGTAGGGAGGAGATATTTCATGAACTAGTCTGACAAAATTCAATCGTTGAGATTAATATTACAAAGAATTCGGTGTTGACTCCATTAATGTACATGATCCATTATACGGGTGGGTAATTTTTGTTAGCATGATAATAATATTTCTACTCCTTCGTCATAATGGATAGGTAACTAGAATAACGTCAGGAAAGTGGAAGCTGAGGACAAAAAATTTGGATGCGTCCCATGGGGTTGGTCAATATACAACTTGGCTATGACACCAGTCAAGATACTTTGGGACAAATGTAACTGAATATAATCATCTATGATGTTTTTGGAGGAGAAACATAGATGGAAGGACATGATGTGGTTCTAGGGATCCTCTCCTTCCTTCCCCTTGAACTTAGGTATTTTCAAGGGGAGTTTGGTATGCATGGGAGGTAATGCAGGATCATGACGAATGGGATCATTGGTTAGTATCACCAAATATGGGATGCCGAGACTAGACATGAATGCAAGAATCAAAATATGATACAGGGTAGAAGGGCCTACAATGGTGTTGGTCACTACTCCCTTGGAACCACCACCAGGGTTTCCTCCTCTTGAAATAGGGATAGTTATGTCACCAAGAGTGGGGATGCTAATAATAGGGATTTCAACGCAAGTAGGAATGATCCCATCCATGGTTCTAGTAGTGGAAGGAGATGAAGGTTATCCAGATTGTAAGGAGTCAAAATCGGGTGACTCGCAAGAGTGCTCTATCGATCGTGCAAGGTGCCAAACTAGGGAGAAACTTAAGAAACCATACAGAGGGGGTTGGCCCTAAAGTCTATGGGAGTACCTCAGGTGATCTATAATGATGGATCCTAATATGACCACATCAATAGTGTAGTTCCAACATAAATCTAAGGTCGGTAATGTTCGAATCGTGTAATATCAACTTTTATAAATGATACCAAATAAAAAAGGTGTAACGTGGGTACAATAAGTGATTTAATCTAGTAAAAAGGAGAAAATTTTAAAATGACACCCTTTAAAATAAAATACCAACTATACCTACAAGAGAGATAAATAATCAAAATAAAAGCATCAAATACATTTTTCTCAAATCTTTCCTCAAATGGGGACATCATTCCCATCCAACAAAAGAAGTAGAAAGGTAAGTCGAGTCTTCCAATCACTATACAAAAAATAGGGGAAACAAACCTATATAGTAAAAAATGAGTGAAGATTGAAAATAACAGTTATAGAGCTGGGGCCATAGACAACTCTATCTTATCCAAGAATATCCCACCAAAGGGGACCACCTTTGGGTAAGATATCTAAATAGAAAGGCTATTATGATACCTCTTTAACGGACACATGAGATGAATTTATTGCAACTTCATCTTGAAGGCAACAATCTAGACGATCTTTAGTACTGAGTGGGGATGGAGCACCACTCAACCATTCGGTTCTAGTTTTTCCACTTACCACCTTGAAAGAATGGGTCGGCCTGAAAATTGGCCTAAACCATGTCTGATAGTACCAGAGGATTTTAGTTCCCTAGAAAGTCAACAACTATGTCTCAAATGTATAGCGACTAGGGGAAATTATTTGGATGCCTATCCCCAAATTCCTAACCTAGTTACAAATTATTTTTGATTCTCATTTGAGGATTCAATGTGTTTAGATTAGGGTCGATTTAGGCTTCACTTGGGGTCATGATCCAAGTGATTTTTTGATTCAGGGTATGAAATTTTGTGCGCAAATGGTGTGTGACCGTTAATTAAAAATAACTAAGAAATGTCACTACTTTAAAAAGATGAACAAAATAACTCCAATACTAAGCTAAGTAACTTTTCTTGAAATTGATCTATCTTAAACATAAATGGTTACAATCAAGCTATTGTCAAATCAAAGCATGCATGACAATAAGAAAACTAAGAGGTGTGAATTTGTAATGAAAAGAGAAGGGATCTAATATAGAAAATGGATTTTTTTTAAGCAAATTCTTTGATTAACTATAAAGTAAGCTCAATATCAAAAATTTATGAAACAACAGAAAAATGAAGCTGCAAGTAGATCCAAAAAGAACTTTTATAATTAAAAATACTAAGATATAAAGAAATTTTTTATTTACCTATACAGTCTAGAAGGAAGAGAAAATAACTACTACAACAAGTAAAGAGGCTACAAACAATAAGCAAGAAATCGTGAAAAGACTCAGAATTAAAAACTGAATAGTATGGGAAAAAAATCAAGCAAGACATGCTGCAAAATATTGATAAAATTGAATTTTTTGAATAGGTCACTCTTATCAAGGGAACAATGAGACCCAAGTTGTTGGTTTGGCATAAGTCAAGTCCATATGGTTAGCGAAATGGGTGTGAGATAGAACATAGAGTTCAAAAAACAATAAAAAACTTTCGACCATGATTGGTCAGGTGAGTGTTGGGCCTGGGAACCTACTAGCAATTAAATAACAACAGATAAACATTAAACAAAACAAAATGAAGCAGGAAATCAGTAAAAAAGGGTTGTAAAAACAGATCATACACAACCGAAGAAGGATTATAGATCCTCCCTAGTATGGTTGCCAATATTTGTGGTGTGTAATTTAGTACACACTAATGCCAAAGGGAACCTACTAAGGGATTGAGCTACCTCAGTAGAGATTCAAAGTAAAAGGAAAAATAAGAGAAAAAAACAATAAACTAAACGAAATGAAGCAGATCTATACTAACGAGATTGACACATTATTCAATCAAAATGATACATGCAAAGCCATTATATAAAGAATAAAAGAATGTTTTTCATATATATTAAAAAATAGATGGTATTTTAGGGAAGAATCACCTCAATGTAGTGAAGAGGAAGGGCCCCCGCAAGTGTCCGAGGGAGGTTCTATTGGTCTCCTTGTGATCTCACAATCTTCCATCCTTGCGTCATGGTTAGGATCTTCGATAGGTGAAATAGATTCAAGAATAGGGTATTTTGTAGCTTGAATATAATCTCAATAGAGTGAGGACTTGAGTGAAAGGATGGAGAATTGTACTTAAATGAGGGAACTTGAGAACTTTTTGTAGGCACAATAATTGCTAGGATACGGATCTAGGTTTAGGTTTTTGATCCCTAGAGCCATTACCTAATTTGGGTCATATCAGGGTTCATGCCAATCTTTCCTCTTTTTCATTATGAATAAAGAATAAACAACATAAAATCAAGTTTGGAATCAGGTCACATTTATATGGGGATATTGTGTGACTTAGGTCACCGATTTTGAATAAAAGGATGCGAATTGCGTCGATGCTTTTGGGGAAACATATGCGATCTCAATTTAGGGTGGTCCCTTCAAGCTTTGATTTTTTTTTTGAATTTTTATTGCTTTCTCAAGGTCAAGTCGATGGAATGAGGTGGCATGGTGATGTGTGCAGATGGCGAATTTGTTGACATGTCATGCGAGAAAATTTGAATGTTAACATTTTCATAGGAAGAACAAATTTATAACATGTGCACATAAATTTTTCCAATGTTTTTATCCTATACCTATTTGAATATACCATGTTCTATTTTTTTACATTTTTTCAAATCAGAGTTAAATAAAACAAGTAAATAAGACCACTTGCATTAAATAACTCTCTCTTCTTAATATAAATTTGAAGCTAATATTTTGTGTACAAGTATAATTGTATCCATTTTCCAAATTCTAAAAAATGGCACTAGATTTTCTCACCCCTATTAGAAGTTGTGATGACATTCCTCTTTGTGCTAAGGTTTTTGTGCTTAAAATTAATAACATGTTTTAGATCTAGTAACTTCGACTCTACTTCATAAAATAACTTATATGACCATTGACTTGAATGATTTATAAGAAAGGAAATGAAATTTCAATTAGACAATCTATCCTCCAATAAAGATAAGTTACCCAAACAAACAACATTTTATGGGTCATTCCAAAGGGCAATTTGTAGCAATTGTATCTCCATTGATATTCTCAAAACATTAAAATAAATTATTTACTTTTAACAAGTAATGACTATCTAAATCGATCAAAATTTCGTTACGTATTTACTCGTGCAACCTCATTACATTCCTATGTAGTATATTACTAAGACATGAAAACATGTCATTGGTTTTCCCATACATGTGGAATTCCAAAATAATAAAGTTTTCCTACTCCAAAACTTGGAAGTGTAAAGTCTGATGAACTCCCCTAGTAGTGAAAAAAAAAGAAAAACATACTTTAACTAAATATTGAAAAAAAGACTCATTAAAACTAGCCACATTGTCCACTTGGTTGGCTACTATGGTATCCCATAAAATTCTTCCATTATCTTGCAAGTTGTAAATCCCTAACTAGTGGCTTGAGTTACCTTTATCAGATGATTAATTTTATATTAAACTCGGTAATCTTCATAACACCAATTATCTATTTGAGCTCTTACATGGTACAAACACGCTTGTACAAAATATTAATGAATAGGGATTCTTATAAAGATAGTAATTGAGATACAAGACTTCTCATGTGCATAAATTTTGTACATAAGAGACCCTCTACCTTGAAAAGCTTGTCCTCTAAGCTTGAGGACAAAAGCATAACTTATTTGTGTAACTTTTTCTTCATGCGCTTCTTTGGATTTTGTTTGAGTACATCATATGCATGTTCTTTTCATTGTGAAAAAAATGAATAATGCTTTTAGAATGATATTTTAAGATGAATTTAATGCGCTCATTCACTATACTTTGTTGAAGATCATTAAAAGGCTATAAGATTCCAAGTATGGCTCAACCAAGACATTGATAATTATGTGATCATATAAATTTAATATGCATATATGTAAAAAGGATGGAGATAACATTTCAAGGGAGAAGATTCAAGCTGAAAACTCTCTTACATCACTTGCTCAAGACTTTTCACAATGATTTGTGTTTCATTTCAACTTGTACATAATGCTTATCAGGTGCTCCAATATAGATATATTCATCAAATATAAGTGAAGATATATTCTTTACTCTTGCAAATCCTCTTCACGTGGAGATTCATCATATGGAGATATTCCTTTACTCTTGCAAATCCTCTTCATGACGAGATTAATCATATGAAGGATATTTTGCAAAGAGAAGGTCAACGGAGTTACTTTAATATAGTTGGAAAATGTTTCCATTCTTTACAAGCCTTTTCTAGATCCAGCTACCCATACCTTATTTTTCATATTTCTCTTCTACTTTCCTAGTAAGAATAAATTTATAACATGTGCCCATCTTTTTGTCCAACATTTTTATCATAATCCTATTTGAATATATCATGTTACCTTTTAAAAAAAAATTCAAATGAGAGTTCAATAAAATAAATAAAAATAAAACTTGCATTGAACAAATCTCTCTTCCTAATATGAATTTGAAACTAAGATTTAATGTGCAAGTATATTTGTACCTATTTTCCCAATTCTAAACTAGAAATTGCCCCAGAAGGTGCAAAGGAGTGTTGAAAGGAAATAAAAAGAAAAGAAAGCAAAGCAGACGTGGTGAATGGAAAAAGGAACAATAAAATAGATGTCATGAATGTCATGAAGAGCTTCTTCGTCATCATCAAAATGTCCCTTTTCATTTGCTAAAGTAGCATGCATAATACAAAATGGACAACTAAAATTGAAGTGAATCTGGAAATTCCATAGTTGTAGAAACACTAAATCATTAAAGTTGCATGCCCAATTATTATACAAGAGAGTAGGTATGAAACTCCCAAATATTCCATAGAATTTTGATAGTCTATGCTTGGGGCATATTCTATTTTATTATTTGATTCAAAGTATCAAGATGACATGATGGAAAAATTTGCGAAATATATTTTCCTTAATAATCCAATTTCCAATTAGTTGTATAGTGAATGCCTTCCAAAGGCATTATAACTTTCATGTTATTGTTTTCCATAGACATTGCTACCTCTGCCAATCTTCTTTCAATGATATATTGAAAATTTTGATATTCCTCCAAGTCCATAAAGTTGGAAGAATGAAATTATTTGTTAGGTTTAAATTGTTTTTATCTTGATCTTTGTTTCTTTATTCGGTATGAAAGGGCTTGGATAGGTTCTTCAACATTACATTACAAACTATTTGAGCAAACATTAATGACATTATAGTAGCACACACAATCATTTAATTGATTATGGGTAATCTATAATTTAATGACTATGGATAATTTCTCTCTTAATTGTATAATTTTAGACAAATTTTAAAGTTGCTATTCAACTAACTAATTTCCGAGTAAGTTCCATTCATAGTCTATAATCTATATACATAAACTTGATTTCTCAACAAAAGCATTATATAAAATGAAACTTTGGAGTGAAATTTTGTGTCTCTACAATCTTATAATCACATTTGTATTTGAATTTGGTCACCTTTAATTAGTGCTTTTCACTAATCTTGGAGCCTCTTCAAAATTTTCTCTCGAAGTGATTCTCTCACTGAATGACCTACTTCCAAATTATTTTGCTGGTGTTTCAAGCACTCTTGGTTTAGGAGTGAGTATTCTCAAAGGAAAAGTAGTGAGGAGTGTTATCCACTAAGTTGCACTTAGGGGATTTCTCAAGTGAGCCACCAAGGATCGAAAAAAATAATTGTTCTTACTCAGTTCTCAAGAAGTTCCATGGTTTCATCAGGGCCAGTTGTGGTCCCTTGTTTTGCATGTTCACACCCCCTCGTGGGAATTGTAATAAATGACATAGCATGATGGTTTCTTTTTGTAAAAGGCTTGGCCTCCTTATAAATTTTTCATCAACTTCATCATCCTCAAGTATTTTTTCCCTCGTCAAGTATGTGATGCTTTAAGCGACATATAATTTTCAAGTTTTTCACTCAAAATCCTCCAAAATTGGGGTGGTGAAATTGGTGATTTTGTCTTAAAAGGTTATTAAATCAAAGGGTCTATGTATTATACCATGATAGTCATAGTCCTAAATTTTTATGGACATGTGCTAAGTCTTTCATAGGATTTTTTAATTTTAAATTTTTAATAAAATCATCAGTAGGGTGTATTTTAATTGTAAAAGTTTAAAATGTCATAAAATTGGGCCTAGGGGGCCAATTTGGCCACGGGGATGCTTGTTTTTGGACTTGGAGCTTCCACTTAAGCCCTAAACCCACTTTTAAGAGTCAAATTAGTAATTTTCAATTATTAATTTTGATTTTCTCTCCAAAATGACTCAGAGGATCAAATAATTGGGAAAATTGGAGAAACCCCAATTCCTAAATCAAAGGAAGCTTGTATGGGACTTGTCTCTAAGGTGTCAAAGTTGTTGAAGATATTTTTCTGGGAAATTTATGAGCATATTCAACCATCAAAGGAGGGGCTCCAACTCACTTCCACAAAAAGGGGGTGAATTCTCTCATGGAGGGGGTTTTTCCACTTGGATGAAGTGGTTAGAGGAGGTAAAGGATCCCTAAACAAAGTGGGATACCTCAATATAGGTAGAAAGCTTCTCTACCACGAATTCAAACCTCCTCCCACCATTATCTCAACCCCCGAAACCACCTTACACTTGGAAAATTTTCCCCCTTGGGGTTTGAGCTTCTTTTTTGCTATAAAAGCAGGGTTTTTCTCCTCAATCAGGAGGATGCATTGAACCACTGCCATTTGTACTTATGTTTCTGATATTTTGCTAATAAACATTGAAGGATTTGGAGGCTAATCTGTGATTGCATTGTGATCTTGTGATTTAGTCAAAATCCGAGGTGAAATCTGTGGAATTTCATGCTTTATTTCTTTCGAATGATGTGTTTAGATCCAATTAAATTTCAATAAGTATTTTCTGCTGTCAAGTAACTTATGTTCATTTTATTATCAGAATTTTTTTGGAGTAGAAAACTGTAGTTGGTTATACTTATTCTCTCCTTCTTCTTTTTGATTAATGAAATGACTGGATTAACCTTGTTCTTTTGAGAAACTGCCTAGTTTTTTGTAGATTTGCCTCAGAGTGAAAGGGATTGGAGCTAGTTAGCATCCAATTATATTTACAACATCCATTTTTTTTTTCTAATGTAATTTATCTGCATATCCCTCTCTCCTTCGTTTCTTTCAAGCATGGGTTTGGAATTTGAGTCTTCTTCTCTCTAAAATTCAAGCTTTCTTCTTGGTTTTCGTTACTTGATGTTTAGTAAAATTGGATAAATAATTATGTATCTGAAATATGATTTCATTTTAAATATTTATCTTAAAATGGATCCGTTTCAATCTTTTAAAGTGCATTTTTCACTAAAAAAACTACAATTTTATGAGCATTTTGAGTAGTATAGATTATGTTTTTGTTTTGATTAATTTACGATATTATAATAAATTTAACTTGCTGGATTTTAGAAGGTTTTGAGAAAAGGAGGACATACTACTCAAATTTCGTCTCTTGGGTCATCTGAGACATCAAAAACTCCATCCTCCATCCCTTTTCTTCTTTCCTTTTCTCTCTCGGCGACATTGTAAGACTTTTTATCGCTTTCAAGGATCAAAGTGCAAATCATAATTCATTTTTTTATCATATTGTAAACTCATTAATAAAGAAATAAAGTGGGCTACACAACGCCCACACTCTATCCCCCTAGGGGGATTCACAACCTTTTTCATGGTTTGCATTTTACTAATCAACACTTCCACATAATCCGCCTTATTGAAAGGCTATATACTTTAGCTTTTTTTACTTAATTTCATCTCAGAATATTTTTTAACTTCTTACCCAACTCGTTTCCATGAAGTATGCTTTCACCACCAACTAAAGGATTTTCTAATGATTGGTGGATGATCAGAAAGTGACACATAGTTGTGGTTCTAATTTGTCATTAATCCTTTGATTTTAAAAACTTATTTTTTGTATCAAAATGGAATAAACATTTTGTCATCAACTCGTGTATGCTCTTTCCCTCTACGGCTTTGCCTGGTCGTCGGGAAATCAAAAGAGGTTTTCGATGCTATGTAAATTCTTCATAATAATTTAATAATTCATTAATAAAATAAACTCCCCTTAGAAACATCATGAAAATCCGGTGTACGATAGTTGACAATCATGGGAAAATTCTTCTAAGGAAGTGGGAACAATTGATTGGTGACTTTGAGATACAGTCATGCTACACCCTTGTTGGTGTAGTGTTGGACACCTTCTCAAAGACTCTGATTCAGCCCACATTTCTGAGTGAGGAACCAATTTAGTTTTCTTCCGGACATATTATCAGAAATTTTAGTATATCAAGAATCCTCTTCCCGTAACTCAGCTCCTATTTTAATAATTAAAACTGACCAAGACACATTGCAAAACATTTCATTTCAACAACATTATTTTACTTTGACTCCATTGGCACTGATATGATTCGCATTTATTTTAATTTTCTCATGTATTGATGTTACGCTGTTGAATATTTACTTAAATTTGCAAACAATATTGTCTTCGTAATTTTACTCCAAAAACTCCTAAACAACTTACTTCATCATTAACGACTAAAACTTAAGAGCCTTAGACAACTCTTTCTTAGGGACCACCCCCCTTAGCTTTGTCAGGAATTTGGCCTAAGAGAAGGGGTCAAGATCAAGTGACAGTACTTAACTTGAGACTTTCCTCCAAGGACACACCTAGCAGTTTGAAGATTTATGTTGTGCTTAACCCTCGGGTGTGTTAAAGGAGACAACACGGAGAAATTCCAATTGTACATTTCTTATGTTTTACTATCCATATAGATGTACCATTGTACCATCTAATCAGTTAAGGTCAAAATATTGGGGTAGTTCCATAATCTCTTGAGATTGTTTAGTTGGTTCTCTCTGTAACATCCTAATTTTGACCTTGTTTGCATTAAAAATGTATATGATGTAAATATTTTATTTAATCGTGGTGTGGAGCTAAAGGAAAAATCCCCACCATAGATTTAGCATTTTATGTTTTGGCGATTAACAAGTAATGCCAATGGTATTTCGTTCTAGCCATGTGTAATATCCCCAGTTCTAACCCTAGTTGCATTAAAAGATTCATGATGTATATGTTGTAATTAATCGTGGTGTGGAGCTAAAGGAAAAATCCCCGCCATCGATTTGGTTGTGTTATGTTTCGGCAATCGGGATCGTTGTCGATGGTATATCGTGCTATCCGATACATTATAGTTTTGGCATCATGTAAATATGCACATTAATTAAAATAAACCTACAGCCAGCTATGACGGTGCAATGTTAAATGAAAAGGGCATGATTTCCTAAGGTTAAGGGCGGGTTGTCTAAACCGTGGGAGCCATTGGGAGTTTCCATGTGTCAACCACCCACTAAAATTCTGATGTTCGATTAGTTGGAAGCAGTTATGGCTTGGGAAGTGGTGGGTGGCAGGACTGCCAGTCTTTTCCCCATGTACACTCCATGAGCAAGCTCGCTCTTCCTCACATGGAGGGAAGGGGGATGGTCACCACTCTCTCCACTCTACCACACTCCCACTTCCTTGTGGTTTTTGTCTTGACCATCTCACTCATGCAGGGGTTGGTCGGTTCTCCCTTCTCTCACCGATTACTAGTATCCGTGGTTTTTCACTGTGAGATGGGTTATGTTCTTTCCCGGCCTGTGAAGAGGATCAATTTCCCTTTTGTATTATCGGACTGTGTGCATGTGTGCTACCCTCACGAATTTGTGGTCTGCGTACCTGTTTTTCTCCTGCCCAGGATTGAGAATTTGACTTCTCCTCCATTGTCGACTGTGTAGGTGTGCCATGGCTTCCTTGTTGAGAATGGGAAATTGTTTCCCCACATTGGTTGACTGTGTCTGCCCTTACGTTTTGGGGGTCTGTGTATGTGTTTCCCCTGTCTAGGCTAAGAATCAGACCTTTTCATCTCCATGTGGGATTTAATGTGAGTTTGTATTTCTCTCGTTGCTACAGTGGTAAAAGCGTGGCTGTTGTCTTCCCCTGGTTTTTGGGTTGCTCTGTATGCAAGCACCTTTTTGGATTGCTACCAAGTTGTTTTGGCCATGCTAGGGCCAAGAACAACTCTAAGTCATCTTATTGACTTGAGCTGTGTTCACCCTTTCGTTTGGGTTGTCACCCTATTATCTTTATTTCCTCACATAGCTGTGAGCTGTTTGTTTTACTGTGGTATGCAGTGGTTGGTCTTCAGATTGTTGAGAGCAGGATTAGAGGCTGGGTATGCTTGAGAAAACTGGTGTTTGCAGCCACTCAGACAGAGTTAGACTGTTGGCTTTTTTCTCCACAACCCTTAAAGAGTATTGGGAAGGGAAGTCAGGGCCTGAGGGACTGTGAAGCAGAGAAAGGACAGATTCCTATTGATGGGTGTGTGGATGTCTTAGAAGTCAGGTTGACTCTGGTGTAGGCATCCTTAGCTCTCCATTTAGGTCACTAGCTTAGCATTTAGCCTTTCCTAGATCCTTGACAACCTGATAAACCCTACTGTGTGGGTTTGGCTGATTTGTGTACCTTGGCTATGTGTAAGCCTGATTTGACCCTTATTCTTTGAGGAATCATGCCCAGCTCGGGGGTGGCAGTGTTGCTGAGAGATTGATGAGCAAGTTGGCCTATGGTTGGGTGGAATGTTGCAATGACGTAGCTGGTTGTGGGACAAATTCTTTTAAGATGAGTATTCTTGACTATTGCGTCTCTGCATTTATATTTACTGATTAATGAATATGATGAACATGTGGTATGCTTGAATGAATGTATGTTTTCTTTCGCTATGTATATGAAGGATTTTGCATCTTAGTATGTTTTATGTTTTGAGCATTTCTTTCCATCATTATATGCCTGTTCATGTTCATGGGGCTATTTTCTCGGAGGTTTTTATTTGTTTGGTAGCGTCCTCCTCGCCGGTCAGAGGGTTGGGGACGTTACAGTATGGTATCAGAGCTCTAGTTGTAGCATGGGCCTGAATGGGCCGTGAAGATGCAGTGACAGAGCTATGTTGCAGCATTTGGGCCTCAGTGAGCCATGAGAAATAGTTAACGGAAGAAGGGTTCCTACTACCCAGAAGAAACCAGGAAAATTCACCAAAAAAAAAATTCTAAGTGACAGAATTGTCGGCTCATTGGAAAACTTAGTGAGAAGTTCTTCTGATGCAGCGGAAAAGATAGTCTGAAGGATACCTGACGGACGGAAATCGAAATAAAATTGCAAAAATATTCATGTCGTCGGCCATCGGCTCATCGAAGGACTAAGGGTGAAGGTCCTCCGACACAATGGAATGTTAGTCCGAAGCTCACTCGCAGTGTAGAGGAATTTCATAAATTTTACGAAGTACTGAAATCATCGACGATTGACGATGATTATTGATCACATCGCCAATGCTTAGATGATCACATTGCCGATGCGGCAGAAATTTCAGCGACTACATTGGAAGAGGTTAGTTGATTGGGCGCTTCCATTGCAAATGCCTAGAGGACTATCCTACTGATGGATAGAGTCCTTGATCGTCGATTCCGTAGAGGATAGTCATTCCGACGGCTGATGCGGTGGAAGACAAGTTGCGGAAATTTTTATAAGTATTCATCGGCCATCGAAAAATGTTAGAAGATCGGACTGCCGATAAACATCGAAAAAGTCTAGTTGATCGTGCATCCACCATTGCGGCTAGCTAGTGGGCTATCCTTCTGACGGATAGAGCCCCTAACCGCCGATGCCGTAGCAGGTAGTCGCTCCGACAGCCGATACGTCGGCAAGAAATAGAAGATGTTTGAGTCAATGAAGCGATGGAAAGAAGGTTAAAGAAGAAATTTCAGAAAAATTTTGTAAGTATGGGAATCGTCGGCCGTCGACGAAACTTAGTGGATGCGGGAGCCGTAGTTTCAATGGAGATCAGCTGAAATTCGTTGAAATGCCGACCCAACTTAGTCGAAGAAACACCCGATATGGGATTTCAGCGTCGACGAGGACTAGTTGAGCGGATCGACGAAAATTAAATGAAGGAACCACTGAAACGTCGTTGCCGTCGGAAGAATTTAGCTGATGAAAGAGCTGCCAAGTGGCAAGAAAAAGAAGTTTTGGAAAATTCTAAGTATCGGACCCTCGGCTCATCAGGAAACTTAGTCTGATGAAGCTCCAATGACTAGCTGAGGGAATAGTCGTAGTGTCTATGGGAAATAGATGAGGAAACAGCCGACGAAGTGTCGCAGGAAGGAGAAAAATAAAATTTTCGTCGAGATTGTTCTAAGCGTCCAGGATATCGGCGATGGGCACATGTTAGTGGATGAGCCTGCCGATGAGTCGTGAGAAATTAGTGATCTTGAGCGTCGATGGAAGTCAGAAACATTTATTCAATTGGGAGTCCACCATTGCGGCTACCTAGAAGACTAATCGCCCAATGCCGCAGCCGTTAGTGCTTTCAACCGTCAATCAAAAGATTGCAGTTGTTAGTCATTCTGACTGCCGACAGAGTTATGACTGCAAAAACCCTAGAAGGTCCGTTGGCCATTGTTACGGTTGCTTAGAATACTAACCGCCCGATGTTAGCACACCCGAGTGCCGAGACTATGGAAGCTATAGTTGTTGGAACCGCCAATGCGGCAGACAAGGAAGGAAGATTTTCCAGGAAGAAAATTTTCTGAAAAATTTGTCCAAGTATCGGAGACGTCGGCAAAACTTAGTTTTTTGGATCGTTGATGCGGCGGCAAACATTGACGAAGTTTAGAGGATTAGACCACCGATGGACTTCATCGGAAAATATTAAAAGATCGGAGTGTCGATCGAAAAAATTAGTCGTTCGTGCATCCTCCATTGTGGCTATTTAGTGGACTATCCTCCCGACGGATAGTTGTTTCGACCGTCGATCGAAGAATTATAGTTGAAGAGATCGCCAATCAGAAGGGATTAACGGTTGGTGAACCGTCGTTGCGGAAACCTAGAGAACTAGCCGTCCAATGAATAGAGGATCTAATCATCGATGTAGATCAAAAGCTTAGACCACTACAGGTCCGACACGCCAGAAGGAAATAGGTGAACAAACCGCCGATGCGCAGCGGAGGAAATTAGACGTTTTGATCACCAAAATGTCGAAAATATAGTGGGGAAGAGACCCGATAGGGAGAAAGAAAAAAAGGAATTTTTGGGTTTTTCGAAGTGGATATTTCAAGCAATTTTCAACTATTTTTTAGTGGATTTTTTAGCAGTTCTAGGGCTTAAAAGGAAGAATTATTCTAGGTGACTGAAGTTGGCAATTCAGACCAAAATATAGTTGTGTGTTTTGCCTAAATTTGATGAAAATCATCATGTTAGAAGTGGTGTGGTTTTCACACCCGAGGTCATAATGAAGCATGTGGATAGGCATTGGAAAGCTTATCCAGTAGGGAACAAGGGGGAATCCCTAGAGTTCAAATGCAGTGCTGCAAATTACCGGTGGTTGTCAGTATGGACAAACGAGTTGTTGTGTGAAAGAGGAGTTCCATGCAAAGATGAAGGATTTGAAAAGAGAAAATTCCTTAAACCCTGTCTTACTAATTATAATTACATTTATAAGTTTCAAACATGAAATGTATGAGGATATGCCTTCCGTGCATAGGATATTACATGTTGGTAAGAGTAGTGAGAATTATACATTTATAATGAACCACTAATGGTAATTATTGCATTAGTGTTGGCATTAGTGGGAAAACCAACGACAACCTGGACATGGATGAATATGTTGCTGATGCTAATGAATGTGACCAGCAACCCTACGAAGAAAGGGATAAGGCAACAAGTCCAAAATCAAAAGTTGGTGAGCAAATTATGCAATCTCCTACAAAGGACCAGCCAAACTGGTAATGTCAAGGGTGTAAGTAGGACCCATGAAGGTAAGAGTTTAATTATGACAATTGCATGGAGTGGTAAAAGCAAGAGATCTCATACCATGTGGGTATTTGAATTTTATACTGCATTCATAAATAAATGTGTCATGCCTGTGTTATGTTGGTATGAGCTTAGTAGCCTAAGGAAAGTAAGCACTGATAATATTGATTATAGTCATGCATCCTCTATGAAGTAGTCATGGTTGGGCCATGCATGGTATGATTGAATGCATAGTATTCCTGAATCAATACAAGGTAGCATTGAGTGGGTATGCATTAAAAGATTTTATAAATCTTGCAGTTATGCATTGAATGGATGCATATGAAAAGTATGAGTAAATATTGTAGATATGCATACACGAGTATGGGTGCAAATGTTGTGATACAATGCATGAATGCATAGAGATAGTGCATGAGTTATTATGAATAACTAATGGCTGAAATTATGAATTGATGACAATTATGGAACCATTTCGAGAGCTGTTATGAATGCAAGATGGTAAATGCATGAATAGGGTAGTTAGGATCAATTGGCTTCCAAAAATGCTCTATGGAAGGGCAAAGTGGTACAAATGATACGCTTGTGAAGTAAGAAGTATCTAAACCTTTCATTTAAATTACATAAATGAGGGGATTGTACCCTATAATTTAAAGTTTGATAATGATTGCGTGAAGTAAACAAGTTTTGGTAGTATTGGTGTGTTTAACAACTGGAAGTATTTGAATTTTATAAATTTTGAAAATGCTTCAGTGATGGTTGCAGAAATGAAAAGGTTATATGCATCCAGACTTACTAAGTGTTTGGTTGACCGAGGTTCAAGTTTCGGGTAGATTGTTTGGGGCATGGCAATTTGGGTAAGAACATGAAAAAGGCCAAAATATACCATGTGAAAGAGCCAAAACTTATGAGAAGAGTCTCATGGCTATGAAAATAGTTTGTAGGCATGACGGGTTGTTAAATTTGAATTGTGAGTTTTGGATTTAAGAAATTGTTGACAAGTACTAATCATTATTGGCTTGCATAAGATTGTGTGAGGTGGACGCATTGTAAGTGGGTATTCATGTTATTCTAGTAAGCATAAAGTTATAATGGGCATAGTGGTGCTACTTACAAGAGACCCACAATTGAGGATCACCTCATTGCCAAGCAAATCAATTTCTGTAGTAAACGGAGTTGCAAATTCTCATTGAATTTAATTACTAATGCCATTGCTTGGTTATGGAACAATCAAATTTGGATTGTATTATCAGATAATGATTGACTGTTTGGCTATTTGATGAATGTACCATGGGGTACACACTGCAAGAAGATCATGTGTGATGGCCTGCAAGAGCCAAACTTCATGGGAAGGTTTTCCCCTATCTTGGAAATTGGTTTCGAGTGAAACTCCATTGGACATTTTGGAAATGTCTCATCTGCACTACATGTTTGGTAAGCAACATGAGTGAGATGGTATGGATTATGTAGGTAAGACATGTACGAATATGAAATGTAAAAAGGAGTTGGGATGGAAAACCGAGGGACTGTCAACTCAGAGAAAGGAGCCCCCATTCCTCCTTAACGAAGGAATACTGCATCGGCAAATGGATAAGTGTTCTGTAACCCTAGCTAAGAATATGCATGTCCAATTGTTGAATTCAATATGCAAAACATGTTTTGATTTTATTTCCATTATGACTGATTGCTTGAGTATGAATAGAGACTACATGGCACACATCGAAAAAGGGTGCAAACTTTCCCAATGTCGGATCATGGAAGGGTTTTTTGATATTGATTACACCCTAGGGATTGGATGCACTCCTGGTGTCTCAATACTTGATAGTGAATGATGTGAAATATGATTACAGTTTTAGAGCAATAACGCTAACGAATATGCTTATATTGCTTGTGTTGTCAGGCTAAATAGATGTAGTCTGGTATTGTACACTAAATGGACAATGGCTTGAGCTCATCCTACCTTCTACTAAAGAGCACAAAGAAGGAGACATTCCTGAGGGGCTGTCAACTCAAAGAAGGGAGTGGTCTCTTGTGTGATATGGGGTAGTGGAATTAGAGCTCACTACTGGAAACGAAACCTGGAAATGGTCGTTTATTATTGATATAAGTGCATGTGTTATTGTTGATGGCCTGATAAACCCAACTATGTTGGCTTGGTTGATGATTGGTTGTTGATATAAGTGTATTGTTGATATAAGTACAGGCAATTTGTTGACGGTCTGATAAACCCAACTGAAGGTTGGATTGACTGTGCCTGATATATATATAAAGGATGTTATGAAGCAGCCTGCGTGTTGGCCTACCATCCAAGTCCATAGGCAATCCCAAGGCTTGCAAAGTGAAGAAGGATCCTGTGGACCAACAAAGAAATGCACAATACAAATAAGTATTGGATTATTTTGCAATTTCTTGCTTATGAATATGCATGTGTATATGATTTGGTTATGATGTTTTAAGCTCTTGTTTAAGAGATAAAATCCATTGAGAATAAACTAAACATGTGAATCTATTCATTTGAATATAGGTATCGCTGGTAGCGAGGACTATGAGAGCATCCTAGGGGTACATGTGGACATGTGACTGTCCTAAAGAGCTCAGAATGAGCAGTAATGAAAAAGGTGCTAGTGAGGCTGTGAAGGTCCTAGCAGCCGAGACAAACCATGTGGGGAGGCTCCATGGTTGAGAGGTCTGAAATAGACCGGAGACACTAAGTGTCATGATCAAGAGGGATTGGTCCAGCATTCACGGTGAAGTGAAAGAGGCTGAGAGCATGAAAAGCCACAGCGGTGGTGTGGGTTCCAGGATGGAACAAAACAAAGAGGGGAAAAACTCTTGTTGCTCTCTCTTGCCCTTTTAATTATATATATATATATATATATATATATATAGAGAGAGAGAGAGAGAGATATTTATGCATTGTGAAAACAAAAGATAGTTGAATGCATGTATGACTGAAAATGGAACGTGTGTATTTGCTTAAAGTAAATTGTGAATGTTGGAATGGTTAATTCCCTGCCCAAGAATGGACATGAATGAGCTCATGTGCTTGTTGGGAAGGCATGAAAAATATGAAAGTTTCCTTGATGAGACTTGGACTGTCATGCCAATTGGGAAATTAACTAACTGATTTTAATGTCTATATTATGCTTGGTCTGATAGAATTTAAATGGTGCATTTCACAGGTGAGAAAAGAGAAATCCAGTGGTGCACATTGACCATGGTAGCAGACCAAAATCTATTGGACTTGGTTGGAAGTCTCCTTCAAACGATTGCCAAAACCCAAGAGAATCTTGGAGAGATGCTCAAGATATAGAAAAGGCAGAATGAGATGAACCACCATATTTTGCAAGACTTTATTGGTTTGCAAAAGGAGGTGAAAAGCCTTCTAGGAACAATCCATAAAGGCAAGGAAAGTGGATCAATGATGGGACATTGGTCTAAGAAATCCATTAAGAAACATTCCAGGCATGAAGACTCAAAGGAAATTGAGCAAGTAAAGATGAAGCAGCTAGAGAAATGTTGGAAATGCGGAGGACATCATTTATGCCGGGACTGCCCAACGAGGGAACATAAAGAGGGCAGCAACCACAAAGTTCCTCGACTTGGGGATGAGCCAAAAGCTGAGAACCAGCAAGAGAAGCTCATGGAAGCCAAGGGGCTTGGTCCTGAAATTTCTAGTAAAAAATTGAACGTGGGACAGATCTGCAAAATTTTGAAATTTTGATGTGCAAATGGTATATGCATTCCTATGTATTGGAACACCGAGGATGGTGTTATTCCAAGGGGGAGGGGATTGTAATATCCCCGGTTCTGACCCCGGTTGCATTAAAATATTCATGATGTATATGTTGTAATTAATCGTGGTGTGGAGCTAAAGGAAAAATCCCCACCATCAATTTTGTTGTGTTATGTTTCGGCAATCAGGATCGTTGCCGATGGTATATCGTGCTATCCGACACATTATAGTTTTGGAATCAAGTAAATATGCACATTAATTAAAATAAACCTACATCCAGCTATGACAGTGCAACGTTAAATGAAAAGGGCAGGCAGGTTTCCTAAGGTTAAGGGGGGGTTATCTAAACCATGGGAGCCATTGGGAGTTGCCATGTGTCGACCACCCACTAAAATTCTGATGTTCGATTAGTTGGAAGCAGTTATGGCTGGGAAGTGGTGGGTGGAAGGACTGCTAGTCTTTGTCCCACGTACACTCCACCAGCAAGCTCACTCTTCCTCACGTGGAGGGAAGGGGGATGGTCACCACTCTCTCCACTCTAATACGCTCCCACTTCCTCATGGTTTTTGTCTTGACCATCTCACACATGCAGGGGTTGGTCGGTTCTCCCTTCTCTCATCGATTACTGGTATCCGTGGTTTTTCACTATGAGATGGGCTATGTTCTTTCTCGGCCTGTGAAGAGGATCAATTTCCCTTTTGTATTATCGAACTGTGTGCATGTGTGCTACCCTCATGGATTTGTGGTCTGTGTACCTATTTTTCTTCTGCCCAGGATTGAGAATCAGACATCTCCTCCATTGTCGACTGTGTAGGTGTGTCGTGGCTTCCTTGTTGAGAATGGGCAATTGTTTCCCCACGTTGGTTGACTGTGTCTGCCCTTATGTTTTGGGGGTCTGTGTATGTGTTTCCCTTGTCCAGGTTGAGAATCAGACCTTTTCATATCCATGTGGGATTTGTTGTGAGTTTGTGTTTCTCCCGTTGCTGCAGTGGTAAAAGCATGGTTGTTGTCTTCCCTTGGTTTTTGGGTTGCTTTGTATGCAAGCACCTTTTTGGGTTGCTACCGAGTTTTTTTGGCCATGCTAGGGCCAAGAACAACTGTGAGTCATCTTATTGACTTGAGCTGTGTTCACCCTTTCATTTGGGTTGTCACCCTATTATCTTTATTTCCTCACAGAGCTATGAGCTGTTTGTTTTATTGCAATATGCAGTGATTGGTCTTCGGACTGTTGAGAGCAGGATTAGAGGCTGGGTATGCTTGAGAAAACTGGTGTTTGGAGCCACTCAGATAGAGTTAGACTGCTGGCTTTCTTCTCCACAACCCTTAAATAGTATTGGGAAGGGAAGTATGGGCCTAAGGGATTGTGAAGCAGATAAAGGACTGATTCCTGTTGATGGGTGTGTGGATGTCTTAGAAGTCAGGTTAACTCTGGTGTAGGAATCCTTAGCTCTCCATTGAGGCCACCAGATTAGCATTTAGCCTTTCCTAGCTCCTTGACGGCCTGATAAACCCTACTATGTGGGTTTCGCTGATTGTGTACCTTGGCTATGTGTAAGCCTGCTTTGACCCTTATTCCTTGAGGAATCATGCCCAGCTCGGGGGTGGTAGTGTTGCTGAGAGATTGATGAGCACGCTGCCCTATGGTTGGGTGGAGCGTTGCAGCGACGTAGATGGTTGCGGGATGAATTCTTTTAAGATGAGTATTCTTGACTATTCCATCTCTGCATTTATATTTACTGATTAATGAATATGATGAACATGTGGTATTCTTGAATGAATATATGTTTGCTTCCGCTATGTATATGAAGGATTTTGCATCTTAGTATGTTTTATGTCTTAAGCATTTGTTTTCAGCATTATATGCATGTTCATGTTCATGGGGCTATTTGCTCGGAGGTTTTTGTTTGTTTGGTAGCGTCCTCCTTGCCGGTTAGAGGGTCGAGGACGTTACACCATGCACATTATAATTTTGGACATCATGTAAATATGTAATTTAATTAAAATACCCACAACCATCTATGTCAATGCAACATTAAAGAGAGGGAGCATGATTTCCTAAGGATAAGGGGGGGGAATATTCAAACCTTTGAGCCAATGGGGAAAATCCAAATGTCAAAGGGAGAACCCATCAAAACTATCAACTACCCATTTCTTGTATTTTTCCCCAATCATTTATTCTTTCCAGAAATTGGTTGAGGTAGTTATTGCATGGGAATGGGAAGAGTATGGGAAAAAACTCCAATTGGGCAAAGCACCCATTTTGGAAAAACGTGTTTTGACTTCCTTGGTAAATAAAAACCCAAAAATGTATGTCGATTCTACCATGCATCCACGTTTTTCTCTTCCTCATGTTTTTGGAGTTGTTGTGCATTCCCCATTCACATTTTTGGATTTTCCTGTGGTTTCCCCATGGCTGGGAAGTTGTTTTGTTAACATTCAGTGGTTGGGATCTCTGTTGGGTGTTTTTGTGTCGTTTCCACATTTCCACGGTTGGGAATTTTGTTTTTTTAGTGTTGCACAACCAATGGGGGACAGATCCACGAATTTAGGGACCGAGGGAGCCATTTTTTCCCACGTGAAGCCATAGAACGTTTCTGAAATTAATTGCTCATGTTGGGACGTTTTTCCCCAATTGTCATTTTCGTTTTTGGCTCCCATGACATTTTTCATCAATCCCAGAACTTGTATTTTGCTGTGTATGCATATTTTGTTTTGGTATGAACTGATTTGGAGTGGAATTGGGTATGAACTATCTTGATAAACCTAGTGTAGGACGTAACCTCACAAACAGATCTAAAGGGGTTGGTTTTCTTCTTTTCACACCCTGAATAGAAATGGAATGGAAGGCATAGCCTGATGGACTATGTATTAGAAAAGGGAATTCTTCCTTGTGTAAGGTGTGTAGATGTTTTAGGCTCCAAGCCCGATCTAGTGCAGGTGTCCATAGCTCTGTGGTTGAGCTTACTAGCTTAGCAGTTCAAGCTTTCCACCTCCTTAGAAGCATGATAAACCCAAGTGTAGTTTTGGCTTGGCTGAATTTTGATATATCCTTGGCTATTTGTGAGTCTACTAGTGCTCCCTTATTCCTTGTGGGAATCATGCCCATCTCAGGGGTGGCAGTGGTGCTAAGATATTGATGAGCACACTGGCCTATGGTTGGGTGGAATGTTGCAGTGACGTAGCTGGTTGTGAGACAAGCTTCTTTAAAGATAAGTATTATTGTTTATTTATCTTCACAACTGTATTTGTTTATTTAATGAAATACGAACGGGATGAATGCTTGAATGAAATGTAAATGCTTCCGTTGAATATTGCATGTTTTATACATCTGTGTATGTTTTTAAGTTCAATGCATTTTATATTACGTTCATGGGGCTTAGATTGCCCATATTTGTTAGCAGTAATGTCGTGTCCTCTCTCTAGTAGAGGGGTGGGGACGTGACACTCTCCAAGTGTACAAAGTTCCATTCCATTTTAAGCCCGATGTCTAAAAATAGATCACCCATCACCAACTGTTAGAGACGATAATTTGCATGGTGTTTAAGGGAAAATGAAATTTTATTTGAAATATATTTAAAGATATGATGATATCTTTAGTAATCATGCAAGGATTCAAAGTAAAATTCAAAGCACTTTTCTTGTAGAGAAGGTTTTCTTGAGCCGGCCTTATGCATATGGATGACAATTTATTTCATAATTTTTCTATTTTACTACATGATTCTTTCTCTTATTCCCACGATATACTTGCTTATTGTTTTACTAGTGTTGTTTATAGATCAATACACATAAGCAACACCAAGATAAAACTATAGCAATGGAGGTTTGAGATAAGTTGTAAAATTTCTTACATTCACAAAGATGCAACTTGGTTTGCTCAGATACTGAATTTCTTAACCATAAGATTAAATTTTGAAGAATAAGTTATTTCCATCATATCTAATAAAACCCCTTTCAAGGGAACACTGTTGGGCTACCATACTAAACTTGGTGGAAAAAATAAACCAAATGCGATTGGATTAAATTTTGAAATTTCGTTTTGTTGCAATACCTTTTCTTGACTTTGTAACCACAATTATCAATATCAAATGAAAGAGACAGAAGGTGAATATGAGCAATACTTTGATTTGTTTCTTGAGGAATATTTTGGATTCATTCCTAGTAACAATTGAGTGATATCTTCTACTTATAATCCACAAGATTTGAAAAACTCAAAATTTGCATTGAGTAGCAAGTCTAAGCACTAGAGAAAACAAATGGCATGATTAGTATTTTTGGGTTGGTTTGTTGAGGCTATATTTTTTTCATTGTTGCATTCTTAAAATTAGAAGATCCAATGATTCTAATGTGTTAAATTGCTGAAAAATGGAACTTGTTCATTCTATTGAAAATTTACATAATTATTACTAAGATACGTTGGTAATGATGAGTTCAACCTTAGGGTATATAAGTTATTTATCTTGTTAAGGGATGCAAGTTATCTAAGCTCAAACAATAAACTTCTTACATAACTTGGTTTGGATTCCTTTCTTCCAACAAAGCATTTTTTTAGTACAATTTGTCATATGTTGGAGGAAGTGACTAACTTGCAAACCAATAATGGGTGATCTATTTTATTTTAGCTACAAAGTTAGTTGAGTAGTTGTTGAGATGTAAGGCCAAGATTGTTTGTGTTATTTCATGATAGCTAAAATGTTCATTGGAGTCTTTGTAACTAGATTTTAAATTGATTTTTCATATTTGACATTATAAAATAGTACATGTTGGGTTTTTTATGGTTGTGGGAGGCCCATTAGGGCTTGCCTAATCCTATTTATTCAAATTCTTTCATACGCACCTCGAGATGGTCCTTGGAGTGTTTTCATTTAGGTTTTACCTCATGTTTTTTGCATCATGTGTGAAGAAAAAGACTATTTATTCTTGTGCATTCCACATATCACCAAGGATAATGGGAATTATTTTCTATGAGAGCATGATAGGTTCTTTTCTTAGGTATGCAACCAACCATGTCTTTGGCATTTGATAGCAATGAAATCTCTATGTTAGAGCCAATGCTTATAACTTGTCTTGAGCCATTAATTTATAAACACAGATGAAAGTTAATGAGTTTTATGTGTAGTTCATCAACTACATAGCTTTACCCGACGAAAGGTCCAAATTAAACATTTCATTGTTTGGAATGGAAAACCCTTCAGATTCTAACCCATTACCAGTAATATTAAAAATAGTTATATATTCCTAGATCTTGTGCCTATATCTCTTAAAAATAAAAAGAATCATAGAAGATTACTATTAGAGGAGAGTGATTTTAATTTTTAATAGAGATAGATTTTTTTAATATACTTTATTTTCTTTTTAGTTTATGATGTACCACATACATTGATATAGTATACTATAAATAACATATTGTCTTTAATGTTTCTAGTGTTTCTACATTTATCATAAGATGTGATATTTTTTCACTAAATATTTCAAGGTACTTGTACTCTTGATATGTGGGTGAAGTCACCTTATACATGTCTAATTCTTCCACCATGTTTATTATTAAAAATTATTGTTACTTTAAGAGATTCTTGCCATAAAACACGATGTTGTTATGTGCCCATGCTCAAAACAAAACATTACAATGAAACACTATATGTTCATAGTCTAAAAATTGTATACCAAAGTGTAGCAATTATGTAAAGGTTTTCTAATTCCATTATTCAAAGGTGACACTTGGTTACATTATAATAAATCTATGTTTACCCTTGATTTCTTAAACACTAAGATTAACCAAAATACATAGAAATTTTTCATAGCACCACTTTAAAATGTAGGAGCATTTCATTTCTCTCTATGCAACCATAAGTTTTTACAAAAAAAAATATACATAACCATCCACAAATATTACACATCATAATACTAAACAAGTGGGATGAGTAGTAATACTACTTAGTGCGTAGTTCTTATGTCTTAAAAAAATTTGATTAAAAAACAGTTGGGTAAGAAAATGATATTGTCATTTAGAAATATTAAATATGTATTTGATATATAAAATAGTAAATATATAACAATTATTCAAGATTTTACAAAATTTAAACCACAAACTACCTAAAAGTCATATGTGTGACCACCACCAACTTACACAAGTAAATGAAACACACATAAAATAAGACAAAAAAAAATAATTTACATATTGTTGGAAATGCAAATGATTCTTTTCATTTCAATAGACAAAGACGATTTATATATTATAAAACTACATATAACTTTTTATTATGTTTTAACAATATTCAACCACAATTCTATATTAAAAAAAACAATAATAAAATGACCACAAATATATTTTTCATATCTAAGAGTTAGGTTTCTTCTTTTCCTTTCTTTATGAAAAGACGCTAATTTGGCTGCATAATTAACTTGCTTCAATTCCCATCCTTGTTAGGTTTCGTTCGAATGAATATCCAATTGTTGTTTGACACATATTTCTATGCAAATTGTCAATGCCAACATTTGATAAATTTTATGCACTTAACCTCTATGCGCTTCATGGAATCATAACTAAAACCATAACCATGAGCAAAACAATAATTTCTATCAAAATCCCATGAAAAGAATAGTGTTAAGATTTATATTAGAACAATAATTTTATGCTGCTAATATTTATAATGCATTTTACATCTATTTTATGTTTCTAAGATTTATTGTGCTCTTTAGCTTTACAATCCTAGGACTCAAAAGAAACCTATCCAACCATTTTCCTTTGTTTTCTCATTCTTTTAGAGAAAGGATAGCGATTCGTTTAAACATGTAATTCATTGCAATGAATTAAATTATCTACAATCTAGAATTCATATTGTGTTGCCATGGTGCTCTACAAAGAATAATGGGTGCTGACCTGTCCATGCCTAAAGAATAATGGGTGTTGACCTGCCCATGCCTATGCATTGCACTTGACTGAAATAAGATTAACATAGTAGGATTTTGCAGTGAAAGGTTTAAAACATTAGACAAAATAATGAAATATGATTTGGTATTGTTGAGCAGATGCTTGATAGGATCTGGAACAACCTACATTATTCCACCACTAACATTATATGAAAATGAATTATAGAATCTATAAATTAGGTTTCAATGATTCTCTTACACTTCAAATGAAAATCTTTCTCTAAGGTGTCATCTTTTATTAAAATTATATATGTAGTAGAGATTCAAAAGATGAAAGAATAAATAATCTATTCATGTACCTGTATAGTGATAGAAATAGATCTAAAAAATCTGACCCAAAGAGTCTTGTCAAAGAAATCTATAGACAATGTCCATAAGATGAAACTATATGTTTATTCTCAAAGCATCCTTGATGACAAGTTTTGACTATATATACATTGCTGAGAAGCAATAATAACAAATTTAGTGCATGGCTTACAAAAGATGGTAGTAGGAAAGAAAGAGCGCAAGTTCTAGATTTACAGTAGAATAATCACAAATATCTTGTCATTGAACATTTCTATGCAACTTCTTTGAGAAAATTAGTTTTGGAAAGGTGAAGAATGGATGTTCCTACCTGAGCTTTCAATACTACAAGACAAATAAAACATATAGAAAATGCATGTTATAGAAACTCCTATAAAATAAATAAGTGATATGTAGTAAGGTATTGTTGAGGCCTGGAAAATCGCAGGTAACAACAGTAGGGATTCTCCCCAATAAGTGTTCCCAATTAGCCCGTTTATTGTTTGGTATGGGGAATCCGTCCGGTTTGCGGTCCGGCTACCGTGGGTCAAGTAACGGTTAAAGCTTGCTTTACCGGTTGCGGCCCAGTCCACCATGTATTTTTGTTTTTAGTTTTATGTTTATGTATGATATGCAAGTGCCTAACTAAGTGCAGTCGATAGAGATAACGAAGAGTGTCACAATGTGATGTACAGGTTCTTACCTCTCATCTTACCTCTTTCATTTCTAAATCATGAACAGGAAAACAAACTATACTAGTGCTAACTAAATCTATCTAGCATATCCCTAGGGAGGAATACTGTAATTAATAATGAGTAATGTACTGTATAACATGCATTTAGAATACTACAGATAGATGTTCATATTTCAAAATACACAAATATAAGTAGACAAATAACCAAAGAGATAGCTCATTATCAATTAAAACATTCATTACTCAGATATGATGTGGAAATTTCATAGAAATAAACAGGATAACATTCACAACATGAAATAATTCATGAGTTAGAATGATCTCACAGTTCATAGAAACAAGCTTAAACATAAGTAGTTCACATTCAACTAGTCTATGGAAAGCATTTGAAACTCCACGGCGCTTTCTCCAGCTGAAAATATAAACTCTTTATTATAAGATGAAATAGTTCTTCTTACAATAACATTCCACAAAGATAGTCTGAAAAAAGGTCCCCCTTACATCTAATTCTCCTCTATTTATACAGAAAACAAAAACTCTTGAACTGCCCTCTTTGCCTTTTGGGCTTCCCCTAACCTTCCCTTTACAAAATTTTGTCTTCTAGCGTATGGACTCAGAAAAAGATAAATACAATATATTACATAATCAATCGTTTGAAATAGTCCAACTAGGATGGCCCAGCTTGCTCATTCATAAATTTCTTCCACGCATTTGCATTTGTTGCTATGTTTGCAAAACCAGAAGGTTCTAGAAATCTGATAGTAATCTCATATCTAGCAACTTGAGACTTTATATTCACCATTTTGGTCAGAATTAGGTGAAGTTGGTCTTCCAATAAGTGATTGCTAACTGCTGCCTACGCTATTGCATTTTTTAGCACTTTCTCATGTCTCATACAGCTTAGCTTTCCCCTCTACAGTATTCTTTTGGATTTCCAGTTCTGCCACCTTATCCTCTAACTGTCCCTTCTCTTGATTCAACTCTTCAATTGACAATTTCAGATTACTCTTTCTGCCTCCAACACCTGATGTCTCTGCTGAAGTTTCCCAAAATATTCCAAGATGGCCTTAGACTCCTTTTCTATATTACTTGTGGATAACACCAAAGCATCTTTATTTGATCATAGAGTCTGGCACTCTGCCTTGGATACCTCCATTTCACTAATCATATCTTCATACTTTCTCTTTAAATTATGACTTTCATTCTTTTCCTTTTTTGAGGTCTCTTTCAATTGTGTAACCTTCTTTTGGATTGCTCTAAATCCATCATGATTCTATCCACGTTATCTTCAGTAGCTATGGATAGGGCTACCCCAGCCCTTTCCATTAATCACGGATCTTTGTCGGTACCGTGAACCACTGCTTTATCGGTCACCATCACTCCTGTCTTACCTCCAATGTTCACCTTTTTCTCTGTTCTTTTAACAATCCTCTTTTTTACCTTGTCATAGAAAATAGTGTTTAAATCAGGAACTTCATCCCCTTCAATGGGAATAAAAGGAATCAACTCAATCCTAGATATTGACAATGGATTCCCTCCTACTATACTACTAGATGGAACAACGAGTTCTAATGGATCAACATCAGACTGAGTTTGTCCTTGCTCAGCATAATCTTGTTCTTCTTCTACCTTTTGTCTCAATTCTTCAGCTGCCTTTTCTCTTTGTTGTTTTTCTGTATCAGCAATTTCTAATCTTAATCCCTCACTTTCTTTCTGCCTTTTCTTTATTTCTTCTTCTTCTTTTCTTTTTGTTTCTTCTTCTATCTTCTTCACCACCTCTTCTATTGTCTTTCTCTTTTCTTCTTCTTCAACTCGCAATGAGTCCTCTACTTCCTGCGCTAACCTATGAGATTCTTCCTGCCTTTCCTTTACTTCTTCTTCTTCTTGCCTTTTAAGTTTCTCAGCAGCTTTGCCTTTCTCACCAACAGTAGTTATCTTTTGTTTGAATCTTCTCCTCAAAGATGTCATGTTTTGAGCATTCTGGAAGACATCTTCATCTTTATCCTAGAAATCTATATACTCAAAATGCACTCCAGCTGTTGTGCAATAATCAACAACTTTATCCTCAGAGTCATTTCTGTGGAAAATCATTTCACCGAAGTGAAAATACTCTAGTTCCTTAACAAATTCCACTGTAGTTTTTACCTTGGAAAATTTGTAACTCCCTATAAAAAAGGGGATTGCAGGATACATTGCCTTCTTCTGCTCAAATAGGAAATTTCCCACTCCGTCAATGTACAACTATCTCACAGCCTCTTTATGGATCACATAGTCTGTGACATACCTAGGTAGAAGGGAAGGAGCCCTTGAACCATCGTACATTCTTAAATACAAGCCTTCTTCTGTCAAATAGTAGTTCCCATTATTTTGCACAACTTTCAGAGCTTCCTCTGACATACAATTACATTCAACCAAGAAAATCAATGTATACAATGGCATAATGAAATTCTCACAAATCTCCTTGTAATGGCTATAATATTTGCGAGCCCAGAATAATTTATAGGCAACATACACAGGGGCCCAGTCTTTATCCCATTGGCACTTCAATGCTGGGAATGGATGAGTACATAAAATGCAATCAATCAATATTGAACTCATATAAAATTATGTCTTCTTCTGGGACACTCCTCCCAATGTTGCACTTATACAAGCTAACAAGTTGTTGGACACTATATTTTCCCAATTAAAGATTGTACCTTGGGTGGCCACAAAAAATATCACGGGTACCCAACCTATTTTAAAGTTTTTTCCATTATCCCTCCCGAAAGTTTTGTTTAACATCAATGCAATCAACCTGTATGGAATGCAGAGGGTTGATGTTTCGTACTCTCCTGAAGGCCTCGTACGGAATTTTTTACCTAGGATCATCATTTTCTTAACTGTTTCCACCATATCTAGGTAGAGATCTTTCAACCAACTCTCAGTCAAATAGGTTTGTGGTGTTGGAAAATTATAAGCCATGGATACATAGGATGGGCTATATGTAGCATAACCTTGCCTCTCAATGTTGGCCAATATCATCCTTGTTACATATGCCCTTGGCAGAATCCACCCTATCACCTCTAAACAGGGGAAAAGTTCAGTTCTGGTAGCCACCTTCATGATGGCTGATCTCTCAATGTTGGCATATATAGGCAGATCTTCGAACCCAGCTTCTGGAACACTCTAGTTTGAAATCATTAGTATATATCTCTCCCCATTTATACTCCAGATCAAATCCAGCAATGGATTTAGTATCTTCATAAATAACCTCAATTCGGGTTATTATCTCTACTTATGGTTCCTCCTCAGCTACTTGGGCCTTCTTTTTCTGCTTTCGTGGCATATTTTTGTGATGATAATTAGCCTGTATTGATCATGCAAAAATAACTTTATTCCATTTGCTCAAGAAAACTATGTATTGAAAGCAACAACAAAACAACCAGAACATTACCATCCCATCAATATGCATGCTAAATAGTTTTTCTCTTATCAAAACCAATGGTCGTTTTGGATGAGAAGCTCTAAAGAATAGGAAACTTGCAAAACCTATTTGCCCTAAATCTGCAAAAAACCTATGTTGGGGAAAACTCTATAACTTCATAACACCTTTGTGTCTACGGGTAGAAATATCCACTGATTGAAAATCCTTGAAACTGCATATCGCTAAAACCCCGAAACCCCCTCTATACAACTGAAACTTCTCCCACATCCCACAGAAACCTACCGCTACCGTCCTATGGTTTAAAATGGCGCAGGAAAGAAGAGAGTGGTGCAGATGACGAAACGCTCATCTGCACCCTGCCCTCATTTTCCCAATAAATGTCAAAGAGGCACTCATGAATGCTAATCAATCAGAGATTGGGAGAGAATCAACGAGACGATGGGCTGCTTGATGAAACAACGCTTACAAAGAAAATAAGGTAAACCCTGGAAAAGAAAATGACCACTGCAAATCCCTGCGGGAGAAACAATACCTTAACCCTAAGCAAAATTACAGATAAAATGAAACGATGCTAAGAAAAAAGGTTAAGGTAGATCCTACCTGTAAAATTCCGTGAATGACCTAGACAAAAATGACCTCCACTGGTAAACGACTCGTCCAGATAGTCGTCAGCTGCGTAGACTCCAATGGGCAACAAACACAGGCGATAATGACAAAAAAATAACCTTTACGGCATTATAAGCTCGACCGTGCGAGGGAATGGTTAATATGGCAAGAAAGAAACATTAAACCAACATCGGAACCATACTCCTGAGAAGACCTGGTACATCAGATTGATTCAGCACTTCATATCTTGGATATCGGAGGGCAAACGTTGAAATGCTACAAACCATATCGGCAACAAAAACCACTAACTCATCTCGGTATCGACGATAACAACGTGAAGCGTCGGATGGATTCAGCACTGCGCCTCCGCAACGTCAGCCGGTGGAACCACTAAACCCTCGTCTCATTCCAACAGACACAGCCGATACGGTGAGAACAACTCACCAAAATCATCGGATATCGAAGCATGATATACAAATGGGGACATGAAACATCGGAAATGCTCTGGACTAAGCTTCCGGCAGATCGACAAACAACTTCCGATACAATAGGAGAAACGACATCTGATATATCGGCTAAATACCTTGAAATGCTTCCGATGGCACATCGGGGAGCTAGTTAACTGTGGATCCGATGCATCGGAAACATAGTCAACTGTGCATATGATATAAACAGACAAACTCTCAATTTTTTCAAAATTTCAAGTCACGGGCAAGATTTTAGTAAAGTCATGAGATTATTTAAGCTTTCTAAATACTAAAAGAAAGGGGGGACCCTAAAATTTAAAAAAAAATTGGGGAAAAAGTCGTAGCTACAACAGGTATATGGGACAATCACAATGATAAATATCAAAATGCACAAATCGTTTGAGATTCCATAAGTGGTTGAATCCAAGGAGCCCTAAATGCCTTGTAGACCTTTAAATCAACTCCCTAGATTTTATGAAAATGCAACATGTTTCCATCCAACTTCAGTGGAAGTGACAAGTGTGAGTAGAGGTAATTTTAACCTATGATCCCCAAAGGATGGAAAATACACAAAGTTGTAGGTTGAAAACAACACGTTTGGGTCTGTGATGTGCTTGTTATAGATGATGCAGTGCTGGTCCAACATTGATAAGATCCATTTACCAAGATATAGGTTATCGTGCAACCCTAAGTAAATGAAGACATATCTTTTTCTTCATGCTCACATAATTAGTGCAATTTTCTAACTTGTATGATTTTTTATTAAATTCATATATGAACTTGTGCAAAATGGACAATGCCAACACCACAAAAATTAAAATTGATATTACCACAGTAAAATTTTGATTTTTTCCATTCAATTTTATTCATAATCAAATCTTCACTTCTCTAACAATTTCCCTTTTCTAGAATCTATGCATCTTTATCTATAACATTTTTTTGTTATCAATCATTTTTGTTGTTTCTAACAACGTTGACATCAAAGTGATAATACCTAAAGTGCCAAATATTTTTAAAATGTCTTGTAATTTTTTCCACTCAACCTCATCCCAAAGTCAAGATCATCGAGACATGTTTTTATAATCGTAGAGAGAAACATTTTTGTTACTTCAATAAAGTTCTTAAAAACATTATAGAAAATTACAACACAATTCTTGCTATCATTGTATCTAGACTCAAAATTTATATTTATAAATAAATTAATGTAGATATCTTAAAAAAATAGTATTGATTTATTTTAAATTTAATTTTTATTAAACATTGAAAAGATTTTTTTATTATATAAATGTAAACCTTTTACCAATTAAACTCTTATATATTACAACTGACTTACTTCTCTCAGTGCATCAATACTTTCATAATACCATAAATCATTACACTAATATTGATGTAAATGTATATTTCGTAAACAACCTCCAATTAACCACATAATGGTCTACAATAAGAAAAAAGATAAGTCCCACAAACCCAACGTGATTGTACAAGTTATTCCCCACCAGGGATCAAAATTGAAGTTGTCACAACCCTTCAAAGGGTTCCCAACACGTCCCACAAGTGTGGTTAAAATTTTGACCATCATAAAAAATGTTGATTTTTGTTTTTGACATTTGAATATAAAATGCATAATTCAAATTAAAATTTCATTAAAAAGGTTGTCCTACAAACTACCCATCAAACATTAATTTGGTTTCTAGTGCTAGGTAGAAACATATTGAGGCATATGACAATATTGTGGTACCAGGAAGTGACCCAAAGCTAGATTATTCTGTGGTAGTTAGAGTATATCCAATGAAATACCCAATAGGAGATATAGATAGAGACCGCCTGGTTGAAGTATATAATAGATGGTAGCCATGGCCATCTCTCTATATATGATGCATGAGCTTGCAGAGTTGCAATCTTATAAATGGAAGAATAAGGTGGCGCATATTTCCCTACAAATTTTAATGGATTTTGGGAATGGATCACCACATATTTTACATCACTGGTTGGATACAATGTGTATGGATTTTTTTTTGGGTTTTCAAGTGGGGTTGCAACCTGTGAGGGATAGAGGTGGTATTTACTATACATGGAATTCTAGGGAACCACCGCTCCTTGAGGTTTAATATAAAATTTTAAATAGAGAGATGGATTGTAGGGGTGATAGAAACAGTCAATTCCCATTCTTCACCATTGAGATGATTCTCTGAATCCCCATTGATTTTTATTGTTGGGTACAAATCTACTTGGTCCTTTCTCTACTCATATGTGACAAAGTGGGTGATAATTTTGTTAGCAGAAAACAAGATTTAGGTGTACTGGTTTGGAAAGAAACAAAGATTTTCAGTTGGGAATAAACTAATCGACATGGGTGCCAAATATTTCTAAGCATGGATTCAAGGTAGATGCTTATCTCAGCTACAATTTTTATTTTGATATTTTTTCAATGTTTGAATGTTTGTGTAGATTTCTATTTCATAATTTTTTTTAGGGAAGTTGTTTCATCTAATTGCTGTGGATTTATTAATTTATTTAGTGGCATAAATTGATTGAAAATGCAATATTTTATTCAGCACAACTTTTTATGAAATGTGCAGTTAATTTATTGTTGTCAATTGAAGTGTAATTTTTTTAAAGCTTTTCACTATAGAAGGGCCCCATACATATATACATTTCTAACTGAAATTAATACCAGCCCTTCAAATTTGATCCCTGTTCCCCACCAGTACAAACTTTAAAAATTACTCATCTACACGGAATCAAATCTTACACAATGGGCTAAATTATAGGTGTGTCATTGTTAATAACACCTCTTATCCAAAAATTTGCAATCCAGAAGCAACCTCCTCCGTCCCTGGAGCTTACTTTAATGATTTAACTATAATGATTTAACAAGTGGACAATTACTTTAATGATTTAACTATGAAAAAATGAGAGGAGGATTCGAAGTGGGAGAAACAACATCCCAGGGAAGAAACAAGCAAGTGACCATACTATAGATCTCCAACTAGATGAATCTCTCTTCATGGTCTTCCACATTCTAATAGCAACTTAACGAATTGCAATTGCAAGGAAAAGATACAACAAAATATCATTCTGGTTATAAGCATTTTTCTTGAAGCAAGATACATTAACCTAAGAGCTAAAAAAAGTATTGTGACAAGTTCCATTCCTATAATTTGCACAAAGATTAAATGGATCTTATATGCATGTTATTCCGTCTATCACTGCTAGAGCTTATCAATGATTGGACATAGCAACAGAACCTAGTGTAAACTATTGGGCACATGGGTATAGATGTATAATAGAAGTTGAAGAAGCATGGAAAAAACCCCATTTAACGCATAAACCCTAAGGTAAAATACATAAAATTCATTGTAGTGAAGTTGAAAGAAAAAGAATGCGACAATGATTTGCATACCATCCCTCCAAAAAACCCTTTTGTCACTTCCATGGTGTATGCATGTACTTTGATGGTTCCTAAACAAGCGACACTTGTAGTGGATATACCTTGGTATCCTCAAGGATATCCTACAACAACCAACTATGCCTTAGTTATGTTTCATCGTAAAACCTTGAAACCTCACTTTACTTAGTAATTATTTAGGAAAAAACAAAGACTCAAAGAGTTCGAGTTTCAGAGGATTTAAAGAGAGCACAAGCCTGGAGTTGTGTATCGATAGGCATATTTCCGATCCAACATGATTAATGGTTCTCTTTTAATGTTTTCTCTCCAAGAAGAAAAAAATCATTGAAAGAAACTTTGCAGAGATTTGAAATTCTGATTGAGTAAAAGGAAACCACCAAAAGAACCTTGGACGAAACATGAACTGCCAACTTGTGAAAGGAAAATATCCAAGAGAACGACTCTACCGAGATGTGAATCCATGATTGGTAGGATCTGAAAAATGACAATACATAGAGAGGGGAAATCTTGAAATTTAGTAGAGATTTTCTCATGCATTCCTTCTATGTGTAAGAAGGAAATATTCAACCTGAATCGGATATGGGAAGACTACAATGTAAATGTATAGGAACGCATGAAAACTTCTAATTTCTGCAGTAGATGAAGAAAGTAAAAATTCATGCAAATTTTTTATTGGTGCCATATATTAGGAATATATAATAGTGGTGTGAGAGCATATATCATTGAGAAAACGAATTCGATGTAAAGATGACACTAGAGTTTCTCACCCCAATTGGAAGTTGTGTGATATTCCCCTCCATGTTAGGGTATTGGGGTCACTACAAGGAAAAGAGCATGTAGTGAAGGTCATAGCGGAGGCTTTTAGTGTTGCAAGATTGGTAAAAATTGTCTAAAACCTCCACTACAACCTCCACTAATGGTAGACGATTTTTTAATGGAGGTTATTACGTATATATTTTAAAATTGAAAAAAACTCGATGACCTGATGGTTTAGTAGATATTTTTTAACGGTGCTCTTTATTTAATTTCTACGCACTTTTGTTTGTGGCAACAAAACACATCGATGTTGTACGATGTAAAATAACTACACCGATGCACTCAAACAAAATGAGCACCAGAAAGAACCGAATTTCAACGCTGCACCAATGCTTGCATATAGATTATATGCACCGATGCTTACATACAACATAAAAGCACCAATATGATATGCTACATCTTATCCGCCAACCACTTTTTAATATTTTTAAACTTTACTGGTGCTATCCATTTATCGAAGTGCACCGATGCATTTCATTGTCAGACATACTAGTGCTTACAAACTATCACAATAACCTGATGCATTTAACCATTGACATGCACCTAGTGATAGTTTTCGTTGTGTATAAACCATTTACATGCACCAATGCGATAAACAAATGAAAATACGCTAGATAAAGAGTCCAACACATGGACATTCGTATTTTTAAAATTTAATAGTGCGTTTAATTTACATTGGAGTACTGGACCTGTCATTTACATAAACACACCGATGCAAAGTGTTTGGGTAAATGCAACCAGTGCAACATCAATTATCAAAAGAAACATATATGATTCTTTGAATAGTGGATACTGACATTGTAGTCAAATACACATATTATATTTTTAATTTAAATTTCAATTCCATTATTCATCTGAAATTGGAATATTTTTTTATAGTACTATTCATTTCAATTTTAATTATTGTGTTGGTTCGAATTAATTTCTTCTATCATAGATGAAGGAATCTATTGTAATAGTTAATCAACCATACATTTAATTACCAAGGTACCATTTGACACTAACATTGAAGAATGCAATAGAATAAACAAGTTATTTTATTATATATCAATAAGAGTGCCTTTGTCATACAAAATAGGACAACATAGAGATAACAATAATCAAAATGTTAGCATGCATGTAATTGTTACACTTATTGGTAACCCGCTGTTTTTCAATTCAAAAACTATGTCCAATACATTATTATACAAAATATCTGATTTTCACAAACATTTATTTCAAAATATACAAGCTACAACAACTTGCATTAGCATCAAATTTAAATATGGATCATCATTCTTCACTAGAAATGTTTGTTATTTTTTTTTAGATCTTGTTAGCTTAGTTAGGATATTTATCTGAAAGAAGAAAAAGTACAACAATATGCATAAGATAGAACAGATACACAAGACAAAGATTTTCACCGGGGAAACCATAAAGGAGAAAACCCCGCAAACTTCCTCAAAATAGTACAGTCACAAAGACTGTTAAGTTTTCTAATTAAATAGAACAAAGGATCATTGAAAGAATAACAAGCACATCAAAACAAAAGAGAACACAGATTTATCTTGGTGAAACCTCGTGGGGAATAAAACCCAACAAAACTTCCTCTATATAGACTTCACCGAAGTACAGTGTAAGATCCAAAGAACAAGACTAGACTGCTTCCTCTCCTCCAAATGGATCGTTCCTTTTCTATCTAGTGAAACTACTTGAGTTCTGGTGTGTCCAAATGAGTGAGGTGACTCTCCTATTTATACTAATTAATGGAGAAGCCTAATAACCCAACATGGCCAACTTCTCCTCCCAAACAGGGTCAACTTTCCTTAGGAGACCCAAAAATACATTTTAATAATACTTTTGTGGGTACTATTGAATCAAATTACAACATAGGATTTACCTCAAGACTTTACATGACCAATTACATCAATGACATCCCTAGTCGGAGGAACAACATCTTCGAAAGAGGTAATAACAATAATATTACAAAATAGAATATCTTCCGTAGTTACATTTCTTTAACACTCCCTCTTAACAAGGAGGGTATTCTATAACACAACAATACATTTGTACAACTGACTAGTAAGTCTATACATCATAGGAAGTTTTCACAACTATATCATCATTATCATTATCCATGGAATATCACCATCACAGAACATCACATCTCGATCATCACATCACGAGCATCGTATCTCAACACATCATAATAAGCATTGCATCACATCTTGTCGCATCGTCACAGACATCACATCCCATCGCATCATCACGAGAATCACATCTCATCGCATCATCACAAGCATCACATCTCATCGCATCATCACGAGAATCACATCTCATCGCATCATCACAAGCATCGCATCTCATCGCATAATCACGAGCATGACATCTCGTTGCATCATCATGAGCATCACATCGTATCTCCTGCAATAAACACAACATCACAACTTAATGTGAAATCACCCACATCATCAAAAGGTGATGGATTGTCCACAAATGAATGCATGACCATAACGTCTGCAAATGAATGCAGGACCACAACATCCACAAATGAATGCAATACCACAATGTCCGCAAACAAATTTAGGACCACAACATCCACAAATGAATGCAGGACAAAAATATATTCTATAGGAACTTTATCACATATATACTTGATCTTCCATCTCATCATCAATAACAATTCTTATCATCACTCCCTCTTTCAAGGTGTTAGAAAACAGGACCGCAAAGCAATAACATATATATAGTTAAATCATTAAACAAGATGCAAAACACATTAAACACATTACAGAGAGACACAGATATAACATGGTTCACCCAAACGATGGGCTACGTCAACACAAAAATTGTCAATCATTTTATTACCGTCCAGAAAGATGAAGGGATACAACCTGCAGCAATACCATTGCACTTCCTTTTCACTCTCTCACAGTCTCTCTCACACAACCACAGAGATTGTTTACAATACAATACAATACCATACACATCCGTATTACAATGTTTTTCTTTTATAGGGGAAATACCATGGGAAAATACTACGGTTAACCCAATACCATGGGTCCACAAAACTGTTGGCCAACAAACATCCCAAAAAAAATTCTTGGGGGCTCTGCCCCCGAACCCCAAAGTAGGGGAACGAGTGTACAGTACACCTAGGGTACAAACATGACTGAATAAATATCTCTAGATATGGAATATTAGGCTCCACAACCAACACTAGGGAGGTCCTTTCATACTACACCAAGATTGTCTCTAAAATATTCAAACTTCACACGAGACAGAGGCTTAGTTAACACATTTGCAACTTGTTCCTCTATAGGAACATAGTGGAGATTTATGGCTCATCTTTGCACCATATCCTGGATGTAATGATACTTTATCTCTATGTTCTTTGACTTATCATGGAACATCGGGTTCTCTATTAACTTGATGCAACTCTGGTTGTCACAATAAATATCAGTTGCATCAATTTTGGTATCAAACAATCCTATCAATAATATGTGAATCCATACTACTTCACTACAGGATGAAAATGTTGCAATGGATTCAACCTCTACTGTACTGAGCGCAACATTGGTCTTCTTTCTACTAATCCATGAGATCACACTTGATCCCAAACTGAAACACCATCTTGAAGCGCTCTTTCTGTGTTCATCAATTCCACCCCAATGTGAATCAGTGTAGCCACATAATCTAAACTAACTATCATTTGTATATGTGAGGCCACAATCCAATGTACCCTTTAGGTACCTCATCACATGTTTTGCTACAACTAAGTGAACATGCATGGGTTCTACCATATACTGACTTAATGTGTTCACAACAAAACATATATCTAGTCTTGTATTTGTTAAGTACATACATGAGCCGATAATATGTCTATATAGTGTGACATCTATCCTTTCCAATGAGTCATAATTTAGGAGCTTAAGGTTTGTTAGCATTGGAGTGCTCATTTCCTTACAATTCAACATCCCAAATATCTTTAGGATCTCGACTGAATATTTTCCTTGGTTTAGGAAAATTTCATCTGGAAACTTCCATACTTGAAGTCCTAGAAAATAATGCATCATGCCAATATCTTTCATTTCAAATTATGTCACAAGATTCTTCTTACATTTAATGTTGAGTTTCTCCTTTCATTTTAAAAATAGGTCGTCTACATATACTAGTAATATCATGATTCTTTCATATTCAACCTTATATTAAAGGTTGGGATCTGCTTTACTTTTGGTAAATCCTAGGCTCATCAGGAAGTCATCAATTCTTCTGTTCCATGCTCTGGGTGGTTGCTTTAATCCATATAAGGATTTATTTAGTCGAAAGACATGTGTTTTCATGTCATGTGTCTCAAAACCTGGAGGTTGTTCAATATACACTTATTCTTCTATGCTGCCATTTAGAAAGGTTGTATTTACATCCATTTGATGTAATTTCCATTTCATCTTGGAGGTGAAAGAAAGAATGGTTCTGATTGAGGTATGTCTGTCTACCGATGCAAAATTTTCTTCATAATCAATCCCTTCTTTCTGAGAGAATCCTCGTGCGAAAAATATTTCTTTGAACTTTTCAATACTACCATCAGCTAAATGCTTTGTCTTAAAAATCCATTTGGAAGAGACCACTGACTTATCCTTTGGTATTGGCACCACTCCCCAAACATCATTCTTTAAGATAGATTTGTATTCTTCAATAATGGCATCCATCCATTCATTCTTCTTTGAGGCTTCTTCAAAGCATATAGGTTCTTCGTCAACAAGATTACACATTAATGTTGCATAGTTGGAGTGGAATCTTAATTTATTTATTCCTTCTAGTGCACCATATCCTTCTTCTTCTTGAATTATATCATGAGCCCAAGCTGGCATTTTCCTTGTTGAGATTGTTTCATGAGGTGTCTCTATAGTTTCTTGTGGTTCTACCATGTCCTGAACTTATGGTTCATGATCTTCTTCATCTATAACTAGTGGTTTATTGTTCAATACTACTCTAGGGATTTCTTGTTCTTATTCATCCACATGGGTCTTTTTGGATTTGTTGAAGGCCGCATCTTCATCAAATGTGACATCTCTACTGACCTCAATTTTACGAAAACATGGAATATAGATTCTGTATGCTTTCGACTGATCACTATATCCAACAAATATTCCCTTCTTTCCTAAGGGTTCCATATTTGATCTTTTCTCTTTGGGAACATATAGGTACATAGGACAACCAAATATATTCAGGTGACTGACTTCAGGATTCTCACTACGGAATATTTCTTCTGTAGTTTTGTTTCCAAGCGCACTATGGGATAATTTGTTCTGAACATAGACTGTGGTCTTTGTTGCTTCAACCCATAAATACATGGGTAGATCTTGATCATGAATCATGGCTTTGACTACTTCCATGATATATCTATTCTTCCTTTCTGCTACTCCATTTTGTTGAGGATTATAGGGTGTATTAAGATCCCTCTTAAATTGTGTTAATCCCATCTTCTTTGTAGAATTCCTTGAATTCAGTTGAAGTGAATTCTCCTCTGTTATCTGATCGTAATATATTAATATTCTTTTCAGAGAGATTCTCTACAAGAGCTTTGAACTCTTTAATATTTTCAAATACTTCATCTTTATTTTTCAAGAAATATATCCAAGTATTACGTGAGTAATCATCAATAAAAGAGACATAATAAACATACCCTCTTAAGGAAGTAGTTGACATTGGTCCGTACACATCTTAGTGGACAATATCTAGGATCCATTTTTCTTTACTATTATTGCTTGGAAATGGATTCTTGGTGTTCTTCCCTTGAGCACACCCTTTGCATACCCCTTTATTGTTGATCTGGATTTTTCATAGACCCATTACTACCTTGCTCACAATCGGTAATTCTTTGTAGTTTATATGAGCAATTTTTTAAGCCATAGTTCACATGGACTGAAGTGCATGCTGTGAAAGCTGAGTCTGTGTGCCCTTTTAGTTTGTAGAGCCCTCCTTCTTCAATAACTATTACAACTGCATCATCTATATTTTTTCCTTTCGACCACATAATAACTTCACATCTACAAAGGAAAATATGAAGCCTTTATTGCCTAGAGATGATATAGAAATAAGATTCTTCTTTAGTCCTAGAGCATATAAGACTTCTTTCATTTTTTATGGAGTTACCAGATTTTAGCTTGTAGGAAGCTTCTCCCATTCATTTGATAGGATATTTATAGTCATCTTTGAGTTGTACTTTGTGAGGATAATATTTTTGAGTGAGGCATAAGAGAGAATATCTGTGGCCTTCCATATGTTTGGAAGCACCACTGTATATGAGCCAAGTATCACTTCCATGAGAGATAGATCCTAGGAGTTGATACTAAGACATATCCTTCTTCAGAGTCTTCATTTTCTATGATCCTTTCTTCATTTGAATCATTTTCTTCAGTTGCATGGGCATGTAACTTTCTGTTCTTTTCTTGAACTTGTTCTTGTTAAGTGGACAATATCTGGATATATGTCCTAACTATTGACATGTATAACATTCATGGGATGATTAGTAATTCTGAAACTTCTTACCTCTTTTGATTTCTAGTGATCTACTCGTAGGAGATCCTATATCCTTCATTTTATTTCTTCCATTATTTGTATGCACAGCTAGAGATTGATCTTCATCTTCATTTAGCTTATCTTCTCTATTTTCTAACCTTCCTTCTTCTTGTATGCATTACTCCCATAGCTTGCTGAATTTGGTTATATTTTTTCTAGCACATATTCCTTTGATGAAGGAACCCCATTCTCTTGGAATACCATTAATAGTGGTCATCACAACTTCAAATTCTTCTACCATGTCACCAATGGCTTCCAATTGTTCTTTAACATGAGATACTCTGGAGAAGTATGACTGCATGGTTTCTTCCTTTTTTATCTTCACACCCTTGAGTTGGTTTCTCAAGGTCATTCTCCCATTGATGTTTTTCCCTTAAAATATATTGGTTAGTGCATCAAACACTTCCTTTGGAGTATTCTTTGAGGACAGTTGGGAGATCGAGTGATCCTTAATAGAGTTAGCTATGATCCTCTCGAATTTGATCATATCCTTCTTTTGTTTGGATTTCTCCTCTTCTCCCTCTGGTTCCTTGACCTCTTCTTTGATGTATCCATCTAGGTCATGCTCTTTAAGGATGAGCATAATTATATACTTCCATGATTTGAAATTGTTCAATCCCTCACTCTTTTCATCTAGCTTGGTATAGTTTGTCATATTTAATGAATGTGAACCTCAAATGGAAAGATAGGAGATAGTACTTACTTGTTTGAATACTTTTTCTAGAACAAGCTTCATAATGACATAGGGTTTGACTAGGAAACCCTGATTTTTTAGCTGAGATCACTTGTATATATAAGAGGAGGAAAATATGCACCTCCCTAAGTCGAGCTAGACTGTATCTTACTTTTCCAGAATCTGAGGATGGAACCTTGAAAAATATGATGCCCTAGTTTCTCCCAACAGTATTGATAGATCAAAAAGTGAATCCTCATAATGAAAAACTACTTCATATAAATATGCGCCCTCGTAGGGTGAGTTGAATGGTCCTTCTTTTCCAACTGAACTGTGGAGGGAGGTCTATAGAATAGTGAACCCTAGCTTGTTGAATTGTTGGATTTGTTGCACAATGTCTTCTTTCAGGTTGGCTTTGATACCATGTTAAGTTTTCTAATCAAATAGAACAAAGGAACATTGAAAGAATAAAAAGCACATCAAAACAAAAGAGAACACAAATATTTATCCTGGGAAACCCTCGTGGGGAAGAAAAAACAGTAAAAATTCCTCTATATAGACTTCACCCAAGTATAGTGTAATATCCAAAGAACAAGACTAGAATTCTTCATCTTCTCCATATGGATCGTTTCTTTTCTATCTAGCGCAACTGCTTGAATTCTGTGTGTGTCCAAATGAGTGAGGAACCTCCCCTATTTATACTAATTAGTGGAGAATCCTAATAATCCAACAGAGACAAATTCTCCTCCCAAACAAGGCCAACTTTCCTTGGGTGACTAAAAAATATATTTTAATAATACTTTTGTGGGTACTACTGACCCGAATTACAACGAAGGATTTACCTCAAGAATTTACATGACCAATTACATCAATGACATCCCTAATCGAAGGAACAACATCTCCGAAATAGGTAATAACAATAATAGTACAAAATGAATATCTTCCGCAATTACATTTCTTTAACAAATACTGTGTCATAAGATGATCAATCCCAGTAATAAGAAGTCTCTAGCATCTAACTATCTCTCCTCCTGATCTCTCTCTCTCTCATGTGAACTTGAGTGAGTGTGAGGAGTGTATAAATGAGGGAGGGATCCTCCCTATTTATACTAATAAAGTGACTAACTAGTTACATGATTGGGGCTGACCTCTTACCCTAACAACGTCGACTTCTCCTAGAGAGACTCCAAAAATACATTACATGATGTTTCATTAGGGACTATTTCCTTGACTTAAAACAAAGGTTGTACCTCAAGGTCTATACAAAATAATGACATCCCAAAATGAGGTAAACACATCTTCGATGGGGGTACAAAAACATACAATGATAATATATATCAGAATATCTTCCAAAGTTACAAATACATCAACAATCCCTCTTAACTAGGAAGGTATTCTCTCTCTTCCACAATCATCAACACATTTGGTCCAATCATCATCATCATAGCTGCTGCCATCATCATCTTCTTATCGATCATTGAATGGTATTATTTGTCATCGAAATTTTCTACAAAGACGACACTTTTTCATGTTGGGTGTAGGCCTAGTCCTCATCCAGGTCTTCATCACATCTATGAGAAATCCATCGCTTAGGAATTGTCCAGGACCTTCTTTACATTTCCACGACAATAACCTGCATCTCCTACCTTTATCTTGTCATATCCAGATCATCTCTTTTGTCCTGCACAAAAAAAAATAAAAAACATAGAGCACGTCCCAGATGCAAACCACCTATGTTTTATCACCATAGTAGTATGCCAGGATCTTTCATGTCATTAAGACAACCTGTAGCATCCACAATGCAAGAATTGCCTATGATCACACCAAGTGCATTACATCTCTCCATGTTCAACCTGTGTTCTATCAGCATATAACAACTTCCTAGGTGCACCTTAAGTGATTTCTGACCTTATCATCTCCAACATGGGAACACACACATATATAGGTATATATGTAAGGACTGATTACAACTGAACAACCTACTACACTAGGGATTTTATGTTCTAGGACAACCTCAAGGACTTATTACATCTGAACAACCTATGTCCAGTATCTTTTTCATTTAGGCAATCTTCGGGGCATATCACCTTCGAGTAACCTGCATACCATGCCAGGGATCATTTTTACACTCGGAAAACCCACAAGACATATTACATCTGAATAACCAGTGTACCATTACAGGGATTATTTTTACATTCGGATAACCTGTCTCAGGACTGATTATGTCTTCGTAACTTGCGTATCACACCAGGACTCGTATTTACACCCAGATAACCTACATGACTGATTACGTCCTAGAAACTTGCTACACTAGGTTCTTTTCCACTTAGACAACCTGTCTCATTTCCCATGTGGGATATCATGCATTTGCGTCTTCTCTTCTCTCGCTATTTCTAGCATAGAAACATATCATGACTGATTATGTGCAAGGATATCCAGTGAGCTTCGCTAGGAATTATTACTTCCAAGGAAAACCTACAGGACTTATTACATCTGAGCAACCTATGATCTTTACCAGGATTTTAGGCTGAGACAAACTGTCTCTCCATCTATGCTAGAACTCATTACTCCCTCTTTTGAGGGGTCTCATTCTGGATCACACCAAGTCTTTCTATGAAGTACTCGAACTTCACTTTGGCTAGAGCCTTGGAAAACACATCGGCTATATTCTCGTATGTTTCCATGCACCAGAGCTTCACTACTCCTCTCTACACCATATCCCTGATATAGTGGAATTTTATCTCTATGTGCTTTAACTTGTCATGGAACACAAGGTTCTCTAAAAAATTCATGCAACTTTGATTGTCGCAAAAGATACAAGTCACATCTAATTAGAGATCAAACAAATTAGACAATAGATTCCGCAACCACACTGCCTCACAACTAGCTGAGAAAGCGACAACATATTCTTCCTTGGTTGTACTTAGCGCCATGCATGACTGCTTCCCACTAAACTAAGAGATCATGTGAGATCCAAAATTGTAGCAGAAACCCAAATTTCTCTACCTATCAGTGGTGCTACCTTCCCAATATGAATGAACATAACCATGTAGGTTAATATTCTGATTCACATCATAATTTATCCCATAATCCACTATACCTTTTAAGTACCTCAATACATGCTTTGCAGCTATCAGGTGAACATGTTTTGGATCTGTTAGGAACTGTATCAGGGTGTTCACAACTAAAAATATGTCGGGTCTCGTATTTGTCATATACATTAATGAGCCAATCATCTAATGATACCTCGTGACATCAACCATCTTAGATGAATCATCACACAGAAGATTCATGTTTGATTCCATAGGTGTGGCTATCACCTTGCAGTCCAACATTATGAATCTCTTCAGAATATCCACTGTATACTTTCCTTGACCAAGGAAAATCCCATCTACACTCTGCCACACCTCCATGTCTTATAATTAGTGCATCATCCCAAGGTCTTTCATCTCGAACTCTATAGAAATTCTCCTCCTTGCATCTTTAATGAGTTCATCCTTTCCTGTTAGAAACAATCCATTGACATATAGCAAGAGCATCATTGGTATTCTTCCTTCAACCTTGAAGTAAATTTTGGAATCCGCTTTACTTTTGGTAAATCCTTGGCTCATCATGAAGCTATCCATCCTGTCCTACCATGTCCTCGGTGCCTGTTTCAATCCATATAAGGCCTTCAACAATTTGCACACATGAGTCTACTTGTTGTGTGTATTGAATCCCAGTGGTTGTTCTACGTACACTTATTCCTCAACTACACCATTCAAGAATGTTTTCTTGACATCCATCTAGTGTATCTTCCATTTGATAACTGCAACTAATGCAAGTATGGTCCTAATGGAAGTGTACCTCGCCACAGGTGCAAATGTATCTGCATAGTCTATGCCTTCTTTCTATGAGAAGCCTCGTGCTACAAATATTTCCTTGTATTTCTCAACACTACCATTTGCAGTATGATTGATATTATAGATCAACTTTGGAGTCACAACGAATTTCTTTTCTGGTCTCGAAACTATCTCCTAGACATAATTCTTCATGAGCGACTGATACTCCTCGATCATGGCATCCTTCCATTTTTTCTTTTATGCATCCTCTTCATAGGTGGAAGGTTCTTTATCAATGATGTCACACAACAGGGCCACATAGTTGTTGTAAGGGTTTGGCCTTTTCCTTTCTCTATGCATTCCTTCTGGAGCTCCATACCTTTCTGCTTTTTGTATGAGATCCCGTTCCCATGCTAGTTTTCTCTTGTGGGATTCCTTCTAGAGAAATGTCTCCATCGGCTCTTGTGGGTCCTCCATGTCATGGTATTCATGGTCTTATGGAATTTCTTCTCCAATTTCCATATCTCGAACTCTTGTTTCTTCAGGTTCCTTGACCTCTTGAATAGGTATCCTCCTGGATCTGAAGTATACCGAGTCTTCATCAAATGTTACATCTCTGATGATGTCGATCTTCTTGAATCATGGGAAGTATATTTGATAGGCCTTTGATGTATCCTACGAATATACCCTTCTTCCTGGAAGGATCGAGCTTGTTTTGCTTCTCCTTTGGGATATCTATGTACACCGGAAAAACAAATATTCTAATATGGTTGAATTCTAGTTTCTCTCTTGAGAAAGCCTCTTCCGGAGATTTTTTTCAAGTAATCGATGAGGATTACGGTTCTATACATACACAACTATCCTTGTTTCTTCCACCCAAAGGTGCATAGGAAGACCCTATTCATGTAGCATTTCTTTCGCTGCTTCCATTATGGTTCAGTTATTTCGTTACGCAACCCCATTCTGTTGAGGATTATATGGAGTGCTCAACTCCCTCTGAATCCCAAACTCTCTACAGATTTCCTTGAATTATTTCGAGGTGAATTTTTCACCATTATCTAATCGTAGAGTCTTTATATTCCTTTCGGTTTGGTTCGTGTTTGGTTCTCGACCAAGGATTCATATTCCTTGAACTTACTAAATAATTCATTTTTCACTTTCAAGAAATATATCCAAGTCTTACGTGAAAAATTGTTTATAAAGGAAACATAGCACACATACCCGCTTAATGAGCTAGAAGACATGGGTCGACATACATCTGAGTGTACTATCTATAGTATTCCTTTAGCCTTGCTTTCACTACTGGGAAATGTCTTCTTTGTATTCTTTCCTAGTGCACATCCTTTGAAAATGCCTTCATTCTTTACCTAGATATATGGAAGTCCGGAGACTTCTTTGCTTGGCATCGATAGTGCTCTGTAGTGAACATGTGAAATCCTTCAGTGCCATAGTTCACTTGGTTATATTGACTCATGAACCAATTCTTGTTCAGGGTGTCCCTTTAGTTTGTACAAGCCTCCGTCTTCTTCTCCAATCACTATTGCATAATCTATTGTCTTTCCTTTAGGCCACATTAGCACTTGGCCATCGAAAAATGAAACTCTCATTCCCTTTGCATCTAGTGCAAATATGGAGAGAAAATTCTTCATCAATCCTGGAACATATAGCACATCCTTCATCTTTAAATATTTCCTGAAGTCTATCTTGTATGAAGCTACTCCACTCCCTTTTATGGGGTATTGATAATCATCTGAAGTTTCACCTTGTGAGGTGACTCATTCTTGGACATATTGACGAATGATTCTTTGTATCATGTCATGTGTTTGGATGCCCCACTATCCACAATCCAATCATTGCTTCCATGTGAGATAGTGCCACTAAGTTTTGATATTAGCACATAATATTCATCTGAATCATCCTTCTCTCTTCTGAATCTTTTGTTTGTTGGTTCAGCATCTTCGAAAATATGAGCATGGTGTCTCTTTTTCTTAATGGGACAGTCTCTTGCAAAGTTTCCTTTTTAATCAAAAGTATAACATCAAACATTGGAAGGATCTCTCTTGATCTTCTTTTGTTTCTTGTCCTTATTATTGTTGTGATGATGGTTCTCCTTATTATCCTTCTTGTAGTTCTTCCTGGTGTGAACCGTGAGAGCTTGATATTCAGTTGTGTTAGCACCCTGTAATTTTCCTATGGTTGTTGTAGGAAGTGACAGGGGTAACCATTTAAACCAACCTTTAGAGAGCCTTCTAGCCAAGGCAGTCAAAGAGGGATCTCTCTTGTCATGATAGAATTCACATACACATTTAACATTAACAAGCATGTAGAAGACTAGATTCATTAGAGGAAATTTCAACTCAAAATGGGCCTCCTAAGGAAAATTAATAAAATAATAGTTAAAATAATAAAACAATATTTATTAATTTTGAAAGAAGAAAAGAAAAAATTACTTTTTTGTTCGTATTTTCGACATATCTCCCTTTGTTTTTACTTAATTTTCGATCGGAAGAGCTCATTGGATGGGGAATTAAATTCCGTATCCAACGAGTACCCACTCGACATACTTTTGATGGGCCCCGCTACCCAAAAAAAAAAATACCTAAAAAAACGTGATGATGGTGTAGAAATACCTGAAAAAACGTGATGATGACGTAGAAATACCTGAAAAAATATGATGATGACATCATCATCACATTTTTCAGGTATTTCTTGTTATTGGGGGAGTGGGGCCCATCAAAAGTATGCAAAGTGGGTACTTGTTGGATGCATAATTTAATTCCGCATCCAACGAGCTCTCCCGATCGAAAATTGAGTAAAAACATAGGGAGATATGTCAAAAATACGAACAAAAAAGTAGTTTTTTTTATGATACCTATCCCCAAATTTATATTAAAAAATTGTGTAAGAGGTGCTCCCTTTTTTTAATTTTAAATCATTTTGATTGGCTAATACATGATGACATGGAATTTGTATTATTTTTGGAAGGCCCATTTTGAATTGAAATTTCCTCTAATGTCTGCTAGTAACACGACAGTTACAAATAAAAGGGGTTGACAGAAAAACAAATATTAAAACCATTGGGAAATGGAGTCAAAGTATGAAACATTTAAGGACATTACAGAAGAAAATAAATAGTGATTTCTCCCCTGTACTATGAGGAAAAGTAAGTGCAGCATTCAGAGAAATATCTTTGAGCAGTGATGAGAAGAAACAGAAAAAAAAAAAAAAACCTAGCATGACAAGGGGCACCTATCAATGGATGAATCCCTTGCAACAAATTTAGCATAAAAACATATTGAGGGAAACAACAAAGGTGGAGCATCTAACGGAGGACGAATTCCAAAACCACCATAAAAAACACATAACTAATGTTGGATCTGACAAAAAGAGCGCTTAAAAGAGAGCGAATTCTTTTCATACAACTAGAAAGCATTTTCACAAGAAATACACATATGAAAATGAATTAAACAGAAAGCACACACTGAACACGAACACCATGATGAATCTCATATCAGCAGAAGAAATATATTCATTAAAGCTCCAAAAAAATGTTTGCAAAACTACAAAACCGGCGATGAGGCCTCAAAAATGAAAATCAGTCCAGCCTATTTTTTCTCCTCAAGGGAGGTTCTATTTATAATGCAGACTACCCCCAGGATACGTCCCAAAACATGGTATCAGAAAATAGTTACACAGTACGGGACTAACCCGGAATTATCATATCAAAATCCTAACAAACTGCATTAGGTGGCAACTTCACCACAATCTTATCAACGAGCAACATGTCATGACATGCAACATGATTGGAATGAAACTGTGGCTTGTGAATGCAGGCTTGATTTGCCTTGGTAGTGATGTTTTGGAATCTAATGGATTTAAATCCTCCTGGCATGCGTTCCCTTACCATACCAGCTGAAATGGTTCCGTAATCCCTTTTGCTTGTGCCCTTCATATTCAATTTGTGGTTGATGACTTGCTCTGCCAGTGATTCAAGCTGGTGCGAAGTTCTATGCTCTATTTGCACTCAACAATTCTGCCCCCGAGAACACCCTCACTTACAGGAGCTAATGTGGACCGTCCTGCTTTCAATTGTAACAAGATTCAGATGGCTTTTCATTCTTGTACTTCTCTCCTCCATGGAGCAAGGCCTTCTTAACAGCATTACACCTCCATGAGTTCATCGCCTCCTAACAAAATTTAACAATTGGGATTCCGAGGAGAGATGATGAAGGCACCAGGTCCTCCCTTCTCCCATTCGATTATTCGCTCCAATCGGCCACTTCTAGCGATGTCCCCCACCTATTGTGACCTCAGAGATAAATACCATGATCAAGGGCCTTGACAGGATGCCCATCTAATTGAAGACCCCAGGCGCTGCTCCCATGGGGGTGTGGTGTTTTTCTAGGAGAACATTGTCCTCACCACCCTCAGAAAGTTGTTCTAATGTGATGAACATCCTTCTATTGTTCTCACTTGTGCTAGAGGATTCTTCTAATGCAATGAACATCTCTACCCCGATGGCTAGAACAACAACAATGCAATGGCCTGGACAAGATTTAAATCCCCCACCACACTCAGTGGCTAGAAGGGCGCAATGAACTACAAGAAATCTAAACAGGCAGGTCATTACAAACATGGTAGCAAGGTCCTCAGGCTTCTACTAGAATGACACTTTGTCTCCCTTATTCCTCATCAATATTGGTTCAATTTGTTCCTCTAGTGGAGCCTCAGTGTTATAATGAGTTTGGAGTCAGGATTTCAGTAAGGGTCCGTCAACCCCTCTCATGCACCATTTTTGAGTGTTATGATGACACATGAATGGTTATGTAGGCCTTTTCTTGGACTCCCTACCTGAAAATGTCACCTTCATTGCCACCCTTATCGTGATCCACTGGCCTCGTTTTTAGTAATTACCTTCCGCTTTGCTCGTAATCATCCTTAGGGGATCTCATTGCAAGTGGACTTGATGTCTGTCACCTTGCAGCTCGATTGGCCAACATAGAATTTATGTGCCTTGCTTCCTTTTGGTATAGCGTGTATAGTCGCACGTGCACTCTGCCAACTAATCATTTTGTCGCTTGTCCTTATTACATGTGTCAGACAATAGATCTTGAAGGCGTAGGATATTTTTTACACCATTGATACCTTCCTTCCCTCGAGACTGAGTGGCCCACCACCCTTACTTCATGATCTATTCAATGATTAACCTCCGTGCATGTTTATAACGCGACGTGAATTGAGGCCGTTGGTTAATCAACTCGTTGGATCCCCACCGTTGGAGGTGAAGGGCCCTACGCAGTTTCGCATTTCCTCCTTTCATTATCCACCGTGCATCTTCTCGATGTGACTTCAATCTAGGTCATCGATCAGAATCTCATCCGATCATTACCGTCCAACCGTGCAGGGTATTCCTCTATTTTGCAAACCTCTCCTACCTTATTCATTGTGCAACTTAGGGTAGCGTGAAGGTTCTGTGTCTTTGATCTGTCTGCTAGGGGGATATTGGTCATTTGATCTGGGTGGGCCCTTTAGGAGGCCAAGCCCTCAACACAACTCTGTGTTCCCCACATCTCCCGTCTTGATGGTGTACACTTGCCATGGATTTGGTCGACATCCGATCATGGACGTTGGGAAGGGGTGTGAGCCAAGGGTTTTGCACACAACTTTGTGTCCCAGTCTTTGGTGTGTCTTCACCGTTGTGAAATCAACAACCTCTACTACTCTATGCTTCCTATCCCCGTGGTGGTCTCTCTTGAAGTTGTCAAGTCTGGAAAATTTCTGACTGTAACCCCTTCCTGCCCGCCATTTATCGCAGATTCAAAATTTTAGCATGAGTGATAACAACGGCTCCAACTCGGGGATGTTATCCTCCCTGTGAGGTAGAAAAGAACCTGCATAGACCATGAGCCTAATCCATCAAGCCGGCTCATGATTATCTCTCAAAACTTACCTGCGTGCTCTAAAAACAAAAGACAATAGAGATAAAAGATTTTGAAAATAAAATGTTCACTGTGTCGAGTTTATTTGGTCCTACCTACCCTACTTTATATGAGCATTACTAACCATTCAAGTGACCTCCGACTTTCAGTGAAGCCAATGAAGCAGGCAATTGTGCTTGCAAGCTCCTCTTTCATGCTTGATCGGGGGCAGTAATGTGAAGAAAAATGATCGGATGTTATTCTTGGACCTATGGCTCTTGTTGTGCATGATTGTCCTATCATTTCCCCAGTATAGCTTCTCCACAGGTGTGGCCATTGGGTCCCGAAAGCCCTTCATAAATTTTGCTATACACTTGTCATGACCAAGGTGCTCTGCATCCTCAGCCATCGGATCATAAATTCCATGACTATCTTGACCCGCCCCCAAATTTGGCTGGCTCCATGTTCCTGGTCCAGAGGAACCTTTCCGTGCACACTGCCCAGCTATTCTTTGAAATATTTGTGCAAGGGGAACCCGTGACCATCCGTACCTAAGACCTCAGCTGCCTCATCCTGAATTCTAGACACCCTTCCCTATTCTTCCTTGTGTGTTTCATAGGAAATTTTTTTAATGAAACCCCGTGAACTGTGCTCTCCTTAACCTAGGTATTCTAAACTAGAATAGCAGGAAGAAACATCCCATTTAGGACCCTCATATTCTGAGAATCTATCCCCGTATTCATCATAAAAGGGAGGTCTAAAAACCTTCTCAAGGTCCCCACAGATAGCGCTTGCGACATGCAGGTTATCTCCTTTATCAAGCAAGTTGTAGTATTCCTCCCTTTCGAGCCTGTACTGATCACCTGTGTGTCCATAAAAAGGAAAACTAGGAGGCACTGCAGGCTTCATTTGTTCACCCTCCCCATCATCCCTTCTAAAGAATGCCATGACCTCATCCCTAGCCTCCATTTTTTGCACCTGATTATAGGATTTTGACCTCTTTCTCAGGAAATCAAATGAGGCAAAGCACAAGGGTAGGTAATTACATTCCTCCTACCGACTATATTCCTCAAGTGAGGAAGGATTAGGGGGTGAAGGGAGCTCCAATGGCTTGTCCTTTTCCTCTTCCATTAGCAGAGGAGGCTCTGTGTGTTCTTGTAGGTCCTCCAAAGAAGCTTGAGCTAGTTCAATACATAGGGGTCCTATGTCTTCTTGACTACTTATGGGATAGGGTTTGTGGTCCATCATGAATATCCCTATCCATATTTCTATGGCCTCCATCCTCTCATTCATTTTGGTCTCTGGAATGCTAGAGGGAGAAAACCGAGAGAGATCTTTGTTCCTTCTTCCTTCAATTTCTTCCCTCCCCTTCTCCTTCGTGGCAGACAGGTTCATCTCCACCTCTATGGCATTTGTTAGCATGTCTTCCATAGAGGCTAGCCTTCTTTTGCTGAGCCACAAAGAGAATTCGCTATCAAAGGCCTCAATGTATTGTAATTGGGCAGCACCAGGAGGTGATATGAACTCAGAAGGGATATTATTCAATATTTCCATAAACCTACCAAATAATTCCTGGACAGATTCACTCTCATCCCTTATGATGGCATAAAAATGAGATAAGCACCTCCTAGGGTATTTCTTCTCTGCCCAGCTTTCTTTGAAGGCATCCTCCAAGGATTGATAACCCAGGATGAAGCTATCTGGAAGGCTAGTGAACCATCTCTTTGTCTCTCCAACAAGACTTTGGGAAAACAACCTGGCCTTAATATCTTCATGGTCCACTTCTTCTAGGTCAATCCAGTTTGCAATCCATCCCAAATGTTCCTCAACTGAATACCCCTTTCCACCAGAAAATTGTTTAATTATCTGGGCGTACCCCTGGGGAAGGTCATGGAGGATTGCAGGGAGCAGTATGGCAGCAAATCGTTTGGCCTTGGCTGGGGTTGTGGAAGATATTTCGATAGGGGATAAAACTTTGAATGATGGAAGCTCTGCAAATTTTGAATGGAGGGGAGGAAATGTCGCAACAACGAGTGGTCTTTTGACTATGGAATTTGAGGGGGTCCATTTGGAGGAGGGTAGAGTACGTTCTAAATCTGGTGAGGGTTGGAGGTCCCTGTCTGAGGGTTCAGGAAATTTCACAAAATTGGTAGGGGCATCACGAGCCTCATGGGGCTTGGATGAAGGAATTTGGTATGAGATATATGTACAGGGAGAGGAGGGTCTCTCAGTTTTTAAAGAAGGATATACAAGGGTAGGTCTAGGGTGTTTCCTTGAGCATGACAGATATTGGAAAACCATTCTAAATAGCCCAGGGAAAGATAGGAAAAAAAGTACCATGAAGGACAATACATCTTGTAGAAAGAAAATAGAGTACCTCATCTTTCACCGTATCCTTCCAGGTTCTGCTAAATTAGGTTCATTTTCCCCATTGGAGTCTCCATGGAACCTTTGAAAAAAAAATTTGAAGTTTCTGGGTGTTCAAGGTTCCCAGTCGATTCACCAGAGCATATGCAACCAAAAATGTGTCTAAGACCGTCTGCTCAACCAGGTCATAGAACTGAGCAATGTTGTTTTACCCAAGGATGATTTTCTCATTCGGTCCCCAGCAATGGCGCCAAGATGTTAGCACCCTGTAATTTTCCTATGGTTTTTGTAGGACGTCACAGGGGTAACCATTTCAACCAACCTTTAGACTTCCTTCTAGCCAAGGCAGTCAGAGAGGGCTCTCTCTTGTCACGATAGCATTCACATACACATTTAACGACCATGTAGAAGAATAGATTTCTGCTAGTAACACGACAGTTACAAATAAAAGGGGTTGACAGAAAAACAAATATTAAAACCATCAAGCAATGGAGTCAAAGTCTAAAACATTTAAGGACATTACAGTAGCAAATAAACAGTGATTTCTCCCCTGTACTATGAGGCAAATTAAGCGCAGCATTCAATGAAATATATTTGAGCGATGGTGAGAAGAAACAGAAAAAAAATCCAACACGATAAGGGGGCACCTATCGATAGATGAATCCCTTGCAACACATTTAGCAGAAAAAAATATTGAGGGAAATAACAGAGGTTGAGCATCTAACAGAGGACGAGTTCCAAAACCACCATAACAAACACAAAACTAAGCGGCTTGATCTAACAAAAAGAGCGCTTAATGGAGAGCGAATTATTTTCATACAACTAGAAAGCATTTTTGTAGGAAATACACATATGAAAATGAATTAAATGGAAAGCACACACTGAACATGAACACCGTGATGAATCTCATATCAGCAGAAGAGATATATTCATTAAAGCTCCTAAAAACTATTTGCAGAACTACAAAACCGGCGCTGAGGCCTCAAAAATGAAAATCAGTCCAACCTCGTTTTCCTCCTCAAGGGAGGTTCTATTTATAATGCAGACTACCCTCGAAATATGTCCCGAAACAAGGTAGCAGAAAATAGTTACACAGTAGGGGACTAACCTAGAATTATCATATCAAAATTCTAACAAACTACATTAGGTGGAAACTTCGCCATGATCTTATCAACGGGAAACATGTCATGACACGCAAGCTAATCGTAATGACACTATGTCTTGTGAATGCAGGCTTGCTTTGCCTTGACAGTGACATGTCAACATCTAATGGCTCTAAATCCTCATGGCATGTGTTCCCTTACCATACCGGCCAAAATGGTTCTGTAATACCTCCTGCTTGTGCCCTTCATATTCAATTTGCAGTTGATGATTTTCTTTGTCGATGATTCGAGCTAGCGTGGAGTTCTATGCTTTCTCTATGCTCCGCAATTCTGCACCCGGACATGCCATCACTTACGAGGGCTAACGTGGACCGTCCTACTTTCAACTATAACAAGCTTCATATGGCTTGTCATTCTTGTACTTCTCTCCTCCATGGAGAAGGGCCTTCTTAACAGCATGACGCCTCCATGTGTTCATCGCCTCCTGACAAAAATTAACAAGTGGGATTTGTAGGAGAGATGATGGAGGTGCCAGGTACGCCCTTCTCCCATATGATCATTCTCTCTGATCGGCCGCTTCTAGCGATGTCCCCCACCTACTATGACCCCAGAGATAATGACCATGATCAAGGGCCTTGACAGGATGCCCATCTGGTTGAAGACCCCAGGCACTTCTCCCACGGTGGTATGGTGTTTCGCTAGGACAACATTGTCCTCACTAGCCTCAGAAGGTCATTCTAATGTGATGAACGTCCTTCTATTTTTCTCACCTGTGCTGGAGGATTATTCTAATGCGATGAACATCTCTACCCTAATGGCTAGAACAACTACAACATAATGGCCTGGAAAATATTTAAGTCCCCCACCGCGCTCAGGAGCTGGAAGGGCGTAATGAATTACAGGAAATCTAAATAGGCAGATCATTTCAAGCATGGTAGTAGGGTCCTAAGGCTTCCACCGGAATGACACTTTGTCGCCCTTGATCCTCATTAATTTTGGCCCAATTTGTTCCTCTGGTAGAGCCTGGGCATTATAATGAGTTTGGAGGCGAGATTTCTGTAAGGGTTCTTCATCCCATCTCACGCGCCATTGTCGAGTGTTATGATGACACATGAACGATCATGTGGGCCTTTGCTTGGACTCCCTATGTGAAAATGTCACCTGCTCCGCCTCCCTTATCATGATCCACTGGGCTCGTTTTCTTAAATGACCTTCCTCTTTACTTATAATTCTCCTTAGGGGATCTCATTGCAAGTGGACTTGATGTCTGTCACCTCATGGCTCCATCGATGAACCTATAATTTATGTTCCTCGCTTCCTTTTGGTACATCATGTATAGTCGCGTGCGCGCTCTGACAAGTAATAATTTTGGTGCTTGTCCTTATTATGCATGTCGAACAATAGATCTTGAAGTCCTAGGATATCGTTGACGTCTTCGATACCTTCCTTCCCTCTAGGCTAAGTGGCCCACCACCCTTACTTCACGATATGTCCAATGATTAACCTCCATGCATGTTTATAACATGACGTGAATTGAGAACGTTGGTTAATCAACTTGTTGGATCCCCGCCGTTGGAGGAGAAGGTCCCTACGTGGTTTCGCATTACCTCCTTCCATTATTCATCGAGCATATTCTCGATGTGACTTCAATCCAGGCCGTCGATCAAAATCTCTTCTGATCGTTACCATCCAACCATGCAGGGTCTTCCTCTATTTCGCAAACCTCTCCTACCTTATCCATTGTGCAACTTAGGGTAGCGCAAAGGTTTGGTGTCTTTGATCTATCTGCTAGGGGGATCTCAGTCATTTGATCTGGGTGGGCCCTCTAGGAGGATGACTCTCGATGCAACTCGGTGTTCCCCACACATCCCGTCTTGATGGTGTACGCTTTCCATGGATTTGGTCGACATCTGATCATGATCGTTGGGAAGGGGTGCAAGCCAAGGGTTTCACACATATTTGTGGCCTAGTCTTCTGTGTGTCTTCACCATTACAAAATCCTCAACCTCTACTACTCTACACTTCTTGTCCCTGCGGTGGTCTGTCTCAAAGTTGTCAAGTCTAGAAAATTTATAACTGTAACCCCTTCTTACCCGCCATTGATCACAGATTCAAAATTTTAGCAGCAGTGCTAACAATTTGCTCCCATCTTCTCTTCTCTTATTATGGTTCAAGCTTCTTCTTGTTTGCATTCTTCTCAGAGTCTGCTGAAATAGATCGACCCCCTTCTTGCACATATTACTTGAATGAATGAGTCCCATGATATAGGGAGACCATTTAAGGTAGTCATCACAATTTCTCCTTCTTTGATATTCTCTTCAAATACTTCAAGTTGTTCTTTGATTTGAGCAACCCTTATGAAGTAAGACTGTATAGGCTCTGAGTTCTATATTGAAATTATTCAACTGGTTCCTCAAAGTCATCTTCTGGTTAATGTTCTTTCATTCAAACATATTTGTCAATGAATCAAATACGTCCTTTAATGTCTTGAATGATGACACATGGGGGATGATCTGATCCTTGATTGAATATAAAATGATTCTCTTGGATTTAACCAATTTCTTCTTATGAGTATCCTTAGCCTAATATCCCTCTAGTTCTAGAAATTCTCCATTGATGTACTAATCCAAATCATTTTCTTCAAGGATCAAGGAGATTTTGTACTTCCATGCTCAGAAGTTATCAACCCCTCCAAGATTTTCCTCAAGCTGAGTATGGTGAGTCATATTTCCAAATGAGAACCTCAAATGGAAATAACAAAGATTTAGATCTTATCGATTTGAGGTGTTCGACCTGGTTCCAGAGCTGGCTGATCTAGGGTTTGTAAGAGAAACCCTAATTTTCCAGACTTAGATTTTGGGACTTATGTTTGGACAGAAAGATGTGCCTCCTTGAGTCGAGTTGCTCAGCATGGTCCTTTCCTGAAGTATGAGGTGGGAGGCCTCTAAATCTTGATGCCATAGTTTCTCTCGACACTAGTGAGAGGGTAAAAATTGAAAATTATTCAAATCAGAAACTAATTCCACCAAAAAATGCACCCTAATGAGGCGAGTTAGCCTAGCCCTCTTTTCTTGATGATCTGTGGAGAGAATACCTTGAACTAGGAAGCCCTATTTTCACTGCTGCATAGTGCCTTATTTAAGAGAGTCTCTAATACCATGTTAGTTTTTCTTAGATCTTGTTAGCTTAGTTAGGATCTTTATCTGAAAGAATAACAAGTACAAAAATATGCATAAGATAGAACAAATACACAAGACAAAAATATTTTCACTGGGGAAAACATAAAGGAGAAAACCCCGTAAACTTCCTCAGAATAGTACAATCATAAAGAATGTGTCATAAGATGATCAATCCCAATAATAAGAAGTCTCCAACAACTAACTATATCTCATCCTTATCTCTCTCTCTCTCTCTCTCTCTCTCTCTCTCTCTCTCTCTCTCTCTCTCTCTCACATGAGAACTTGAGTGAGGGTGAGGGAGGGGCCTCCCTATTTATACTAATCAAGTGACTGACCTATTACATGACTAGGGCCTACCTCTTACCCTAATAGTGACGAATTCTCCTAAAGAGACTCCAAAAATACATTACATGATGTTTCACTGGGGACTATTTCCCCAACTTACAACGGAGGTTGTACCTCAACATCTATACACAATAATGACATCCTTAAAGGAGGTAAACACATCTACGATGGGGATACAAAAATAAAATGATAATATACATCAGAATATCTTACGAAGTTACAAATACATCAACATTGTTATCGGTGCTCGATCCACTTGCATCAATTGGGTTATTTGGATGAATATTTTGTTGATTGGATCTATTGTTTTCCTCTTCTTCAGCTTCCATCTGCAAACATAAAAATTAAGTGTACTAAGTGTATGTACATTATTAGGAATAATGAAAAATAACAGATATAGTATACATAAATGTAAATTGAAAAGCGATGTACCATAGAAATAATTGGGTCATGAATGATACACATTCTCTCAAAACCAAATCTCATGCCTTCTATCAACAATTCTTCTGTTGGCTCCACTCCATACTTGGTTTCCTACAAGTTTTATTCCCTGTCACAAATCAGAGATTTAATATAAAGGAATTTTTGTTGTTTTATTAATTATAAAATGAGAGAAGTAAAACAATATAGAAACTTACAAAATCCACAATTAATTTCTGATACGCCAACATGTACTCACAACCCTTTCTTAACCCAATGCCAATCAATTCTTCCGATGTATCCTTTTTTTACGTTAACACCTCTTTCAAGACAACTAAGGATTTCCACTGAAAAATTAAATATACAAATCACAACCACTACAAAATCTTAATTTCTTATAAGGAAATAAAAAATATTCACAAACTTTTCTATCAACCCCTTTTTTCGTTGTCATCCTATTTTGTGTGTTGATTGGGTTCCATTTTGTTTTCTTTCTTGTAACAAAACAATTGAAAATTAATATTTAATGTTGAATTAATTAATGATATGTACATAATCCTAAAAATCATGATTTCTTACATTTGGAGCATGTTGCTATGAGATGGCTCCTCCTGTGATGCAATTATGTCCATTTCCTTGACCATATCCTTGTACATGTTTTTGGACATCTCTACTGGCACATTTCACATATCATCTCATTTATCATTTGGGATTTTCATAATCTTCCTAGAAATGTAAAATGGCATTAAACTATTTTTCTGTTGATATGAAAAATAAATATAGCAGAATTAAAATTATTGAAGAAATGACGCTTTGTAGTAGTTATAGATACATATTCTACATAAACATTTTGATTAATATTACTTTTTGAATGATTTTTTTTTGTATGTTTTTTTAATTGCAAGTATGACAAGTGTCATTAACCATTGCTATGGGAACACCTCTCGTAGTTTACATATGACTTGATTTTTCAAATCATTTGATTGGTTTCTATATTGTAAGTGAAAAGTACATATGTATGTTCTTTCCACTATATCCCTCATAGTATTATAAAATACTTTGCCCCTTCTATTAAATTCCAACACCACTCCAAATGAGCTAAGGACCAATTGATCATCGTTTGCATCTTCCAGAATTTTTTTCTTCCTAGGATGACATTGAATTGTGTTACTGTCAGTCCCTACATAACATTCAACATATGTGAATTAGATTATTTGAAACATATTAGTGAATATTATTAAGTGCATTATTACTTAAATTTGAAGAAATAATTCATATCAAGACTAATTTTTCATTCACCTAATTCATCCCTCTGCAACTTTTCCATCAACGTTTTACACTCTTCTGGACCTGGATTGGTAATAATATTATCGAGCTTCCTCATTATTTGGGTATGCATGTCACACATTAACCAATACATATTAGTTAACTTTACAAATAATTCAAAGACAATAATTTAAATACATAAATTAATTAAAAGCACTTGCATTCTTCGTAATTCTAGATGTACTCCCATCATGTTGACTAAAGGTGTTGTTCATTGAACTCATACCATGCATTTTATATCAATAAACAACCTTGACCATTAAATATAGAAGCTAGCAATATATTATACAAATAAATTACAAACCTTCAAAATAGAAAACAAGTTTGGGAAATTAAATTCTTTTGTATGTCCATTCCTTTGCAACTTTAGATATACTAGCGGGAGCTCCTTTAGTTGATGATTTTCCTCTTGTTTCACTCTCATCCTGAATCAGGGCCATGAATAACACATCCCTTGGACTATCATCATTTTCTTATAGTTTAGCCTTCCTAACTTTTCCATAGCCTTCATAGATGCTTATTAGTTTATCTTAGACTTCTTTCGTTGTGTTACATTGCATTACTTTGGTGACCTCAAGATCAACTAATCCACACAATATGGTGTTCTTTACTCGCGCATTTCATTCATATTGTTTTCTATTTTTTGGATCAACTATCGTTGTTTTGGAGATTGAGTGCTCACCATTTCCTTTTGACTCATCTACAACTTGCAAAAAATAATTTTCGTCTTCCCCTAATTTCTAAACATCCATACCAAGTGATTGCATATAGACTTCCATTCAAATTTTCTAGACGATATAGTTTGAGCCATCAAATCTTGGAGTCTTGTTGATGGAAAAAACTTCTTGCTTATCCATATCTACACCAAGGAAAACTTTAGGGGCGAAATTTTGCCAATTAGCTAATTTTTGGGTTTTCTTCAACAACAAAAATTCGCTATTTGGTCGTTTTTAGTCTCTAATATCGCCTATATTTATATAAAATATGTTTTTTTATCATAATATTCGCCAAAATTTACAAGTTTAAGTAGCAAATTGTATGTTTCATATTTAATATTCACCTACCTATCTACATATATATGTTTTTTTTCAATCCAAAATTATCGCCTAGAATACTATACTTAAGTATACTATTATAATCCTTAAAAAATACCCTAAGATTCTACATTGGATATGTATTCCATATGTTAGTCTCTTACTGAAGACACCCGTTTTGATACCAATTGTTGGAATTAACTTATTACCAAGAGGGGGTGAATCAATAATTGTGCATATATATATATATATATATATATATATATATAATTTTAACTTATGTAGATTATCATAGATTTAAAACTTTCTATCATCCATAAGAACAATCAGAATAGTACTCAAATACTTGAGAATAATTGTATATCTATAAATATTATGTATAATTACATCAATGGAATATACTGTCTCCAAACACAAGCACCCACTCATTTTAGGTGTTAACCTGATCCCAAGTATAATCTGTGGGCTACTCGCACTGACCTGCAACAATTTCAATTTGCATGAGCACCAACTTACGATCTTCAGGCACCGACCTAAAGAGATATCGGTCTAACAAAAAAATTGTGACTTGCAGCTTCAAGCTCCAACCTATGGATAACTACGCTCCCCAGTTGTGTAAGGACCAACTTTCGTTTGTTATCCAACACCATTTGGAAGAAGGCTAGGACCCCTTGATTTTTATCTGTACCAACAGAAAGGATGCTTATAAACCTTGATTGTATTCTCCAACACCAACTGGAAGGAGGCTGTAACCCCCTTCTCCTTTCCCCATATGGCATCCCTAATATGAAATATGATTGTATAGAAAAACTGAAAATAGAGAAAATACCTTATCTTCACAATCTGCAACTGTTGTAACTTCTTTTATCTACATCTAAGTATTTGTGTCTAAACAGATAGTTCCCAAAAATATATTGTGTGATATTTACTGTGTCTATGTCATTTCAGTTGATCTGTGTTCTACGTCTGAATAGAGTCTCTGGCTTAGTTATACTTGTTGTTTTGTGTTCTATTTATTTACTGAGCAAGAGATTCGCACATCCAGGTATTTCTCAAGTGTACTTATTAGTTGTTCATTAGTAACTTAGTTGCACACTTTGTCTCCACCACATAAATATACTCTCTACGATCAACGATCCATTGATACACCAAAGAAATTATGAATCTTGTCAAATAGTTATCTTAGGTATTCATTCTAACCAATCTTAATTCACCTCATCCATCTCTTTCCTATTTATAATAATTTTTACTCAAGATATGTGTCCACTTGGTGAAGTACCTTAACTTCGAATAACATCCCACGCAATTGTGTTTTCAACAAGCACGGTTCTGCGTCGACGTGCTTCTTTCCACAATTCATCTGTGTGTAGTGTATGACGCAAATATTCCAACATCATTGTGGGTTTTTTGTACACATCGGTTTATTACTTATGTTTCTTTACAAATATTTGTACCACATACCATATTCTTTGTGGGACTTTTACACATAGTTTTTTTCTCTTTATTCATGAGTCTCACAAATGGTGTTTGCAGATATAGACCATTTTCAATTATTATTCTTAATGTATTGTTATATGCATGTTTGCAACCAATGCGATGGTGGGATATTTGTTTTCATGTGACTTTCACATTCTCTCATATGTATTCCTTGAAGTTGGTTATATGTGAGGCAGTATTCAACTTCCTCTGATGTTCTTTTAGCAATCCAGTTGACATTTGATTCTTTGGCTTCTAACATTTGATCTTTTATACTTTAACATCAATCAATGTCAATCCATTTTCAAGCATCAATTATTTTATCCTTTGACATCCATCAATTATTTTATCCTTTGACATCAATCAATTACTTTATCCTTTGACATCAATGACAATTCATGTTCAACAAAAAAATGGGTCAAGGCTTCTTATGTAGCCCTTGGCGACCTTCACCCCACCATTAAAATAAGTAAGTAAAAATTTCCGTCCTTCAAATCCCAATTTTGAAGGTGGCAATGACGATTGAATCTATCAATAAACAAATGACTGTGAGATCCTTTAAAATAAAAAAGTATTATTGGACATGAAAATAAATATGTTTAGAACATACTTGTGCTTTCAAGTTAAGATTTGGTCCATGGTTAAGTTGTCTCGAATCCAATAGAGTTTGTTTCATCAAATATTCACTAGGACTCAAGGAAGATTGCTAGAAAAAACTCGTGTATGCTATATCGAAATAAGGATCAATATATTAGATGGTGTAGGATCCATTGTACTTTGTTAATCCATTGAAGGTTCAATAGGCCTATTCTGGAAACTCTCATGAAAAATAGTCCCTTTGATATGTATTCAAATAATTAAAAGTAACATTGGACAAAATAAGAGGTAATTTCAAAGATTACATGGATTAGGCTCACTGGATTAGGAGGTGACATTTGAAAAGGTCCTTGATTTGATGCAACATCTGACAGGGGAGCATTAGTATTCCAATATGGTATTTTGCATGAGATACCATGTAATAAGAAGAGACAAACATTTAAAATCCTAATATTCAAAGATGGCATACATAAAAAAATTAAATAATCTACACATGCAAAATTCTTACATTGTTGGGTTTTGGATCAACAATACCATTTTCTTTCGTCTACTCCATGGAAACTTTCTATTTCAACAATTCATCAATAGTTGAATTCATTATTCCAATTTCCTTATCTTTTTCTTGAATTTCCTTATCTTTTTGTCTCATTTTCACTTGTGTATTAAGCAATTCCTTCTTGTAGGCATGGTATTTTCCAAACAATTCAGTTGGAGTGACTCCCAATCCATCCCCATGTACACGACCCCTCCTCTAGGTCCCCAACACTATAGTGAGGGCATCCTTCTTTTTTGCATATGTAGGAGACACTGAATTTTATTGTTGTGATTTGATTTGTTTCTATCAATGTTAAACATTTCAACCAATTAATATTAGAAAAAAATTTAACATTAAAAAACAAGCCTAAATAATACATACAAGAATAGTTTAAGAACTTACTATTGTCTCTGCTATAGATGATGACATTGGAGTGCCATCCTTCTTTGTATGGAATTTCACCCACACTTCAACTCTATTTATAGGCCTATCATCTAGATTGCAAGCTTGTTTATAGTCACGACAAATATAATAATGTGGATAAGTATATTTCATATAATGTTACACATGATTACGTTTATAATTAAAAATTGTGAACAAAAAAAATAGAATCCATTACAACTTACAAGGTCATGTTTGACCCTAAATTAACCTCTACGACCATAAGTGTGGATCTCCCGTTCTATTGCCCTCTTTTCCTTATTTATGTTTGCTTTCTCCTACAACTCAATAAAAAAGTGGATGCTTAGATTAAATTTAATAGTATAACCAAGTATTTAAAATCACATGTCATTTGATTATAACGTGCATATTTATCTTTCAATTTTACCTTGAATTTAGGGTCAGCTCGTATTCTAACAAATTCAATTCAATCCATTTCATTTACTCCAATTGGAACATTTGCCATCCTCTCCTCCTCTGTTTTGTATTTCAAATAGTATATTGTATACAAACGATGTTTATAATTTCGGAGGCATTGAGATATTACTGTATTACACCACTTTTCTGCTGAAGTATCTACTTGGAAGTTGCTCTGTAATAGATACATAGTTCATTGTTAGACACAAACTGTTATTTCAGACCAAGTCTGCCATACATGGTCAATATCCATCAACAAAATTAAAAACAAAAATCCAATCATTATTTGGTTGATGCTCACATTCATTGCATTCCACTTGTCTTTCTTCAATGCTTCATGAACTTGTTTTGAACCCATAAATTTAATGCCTGGAATTTATCTTGCAAGGACACCTATACATGAGGTAAATTTCTCTGATCCTAGACCAATAGGTTGGCCACTCTCATTAACTTGAATTTTTGGTAATGCATTGCCCTATGAAATATTTCTAAAAAGACATTTTGTTGTTCCTCTACCCTTTGTTTTGCCAGTTTCAATAACATCTTGGTTATATGCACCTGCCCCTTCCAAACCATGTTCTTGTTGTACTTATGGTTCCTGCTAAATGTTTTATGGAAAAATAAACCATACCAATTTAGAAAATGACAATATTAATTCCTTAATAGATTTTTTTGAAGTAATTTTGCAGAAAATATAAAGTCGTGAAGTGATCATACCTTGCATGGATTCTTCTACATTTTTCTTAGGACTATGTTCATCATCATTGTTGTCACTGTTATGGTAACTAGATTGTCATTGTTGAGATACTGTGGAATGTGATGTTATCCTTTGTTGGATTATTTTCCTCGTTTTATATCATATGATAAAGTATGTTAATAAAGATTTGTTGAGAATTGTGTACTGATATGTTTTTATTAAACACTATGTTTTTTAATGTTTACTTGAAATTGTTTCAAATCTATTACTGCCAATTTCTTTAGCAGTGCGCCTTGCCTCTGTGGTTTTAGATACCCTATGTAAAAGTGATATGTTTTTCATTATTTCACGCCTTTTCTCTACCTGCAAATATCGATTGCAAAATTTTAATAAATTAATCTATACAAGTATTGAAGAACAACGAAAGCACAATAATAATTAAAAATATATTGAAAAAAATATGTTATACCTAGAAATTCAAATTCACAAATAAATTGAAAATGATAATTAATTACCATGTCTGAGCGCATCCTTGCCATTTTAAAATTAATAAAAACTAACATATTGAATAAAAAACTAGCATGCAAAATAATCAAAGATGACTACATGATGAAAAGACTAGCATTCAATAAATATATCACACGAGATTTATTTGACGGGGCATGCCAACAGGAACAATCAATGTGCAGGGGAGGTGTTGTCTTACATCTATCAAATACATAGTCTTTCAAGTTAATAATGGGATATAGACGAATATTATCACAGACTATTTATGTATACAGAAACTGCGGCAGAAGATCCTCCACAATACACAGTGATCCATTAATTTTTTGCAGGATAACAAGGCCATATTTAAGTGTGAAAATGGTGCTTTAATAGCATTCAAACCCATGAATCTAAGAGAAATTATCAACAATGAGGACACACAAAACCTCATAGATTACTCATGGTTTTTTTGGCATGATTATAATAAGGGCTACTCTGGTATGTATTTGACATTCAATATTCCATTGAATGTATATTTTTTCTTTATAATTATTTTAGTGGTCATCTCCATTGAAATCTCATCGACTGCATTTCAATTAAAATAAACACCATCATTTATCTCTTGCATGCTCATGAATGTTATGGTTTGCATGTATGCAACAAGCAGGTATGACCATGACTGTATTTTGAACTTTCAAAGTCGTCAATGTAACGACAAGTGATCCATTACTTTTTTGCGGGATAACAGAGCCATTAGAATATACGCTTGGCATATTTCTATAGTTGTAATTTTGTACTCTTTTGAGAAATAAAATTACAAATATGCAAACTAAAAAAAAACATTTTTCTTGATAAACAGAGGAAAAACATGGAGCTCAAAAGAATTGCAAGATGAAACAGATGCAGTTACAACTTACACCTCACCACCAGGTAAAATTTGAAGGACCCATACTTATTTAGAAGTGTATAAACCTTGGCGAACATTACCAATTCTTAAAATGCCAACTATAAAATATTTGGCGATATTTGTTTAAACATATTTCAATTTGTAAGAATTTTATATAGTTCATATAATAATTTGGTGATTTTTAGAGTGAAAATTTTTTACCCCATCAAGATTGGGTGAAAGAGGGCTTCAAAAAATGCAAATTGAGGAATTGTTTTTGGAAAAAAACATGGAAAATAGCCCATGGGATAAATTTTGAACCTAGAATTTTCCTTGCTCACCACTTCGAGTTTTCATGGATTCCTCCATTAAATTGAGATGAACTATGATGGAAACTTTGGTAATATTTTCTAACTGGAAGAAAATCCTGATTTTCAAAAGGAATCTCACATAATAGAGATGTCACGTCCCCTCCCGCCCCGGAGGAGAGAACACGACCCAACTCTTCTACACGAGTTACCCATCTCTGATTCTGCATTCGTATGATGATTGTTGATCCCTATTTTTTCTTTAAAGATCTACACAAGAAAGAATTTCTCCTACTAACATTCTGATCCAGACCGTCTGTAAAATCTATATCTTCCCCAACCATTGAGAGATCAAACAGCTAAGAAGAATTGCAGTGGAAATCAATGGTCACAGTCTATGCCACATCCGGAATCAAATCAACGCCTGAGAATCATCCCATAGAAAATCAACGATGTGGAAAGCTTCACTTGCGGGATCAGAAACATATCAAGAATTCACTCTCGCACCCCACACCTTGCATGCCACATTCCACATCCTGCATGCGGAATGGTCGTTGTGGAGATCAAAGTTGCGGAAATCAAAATTTACCACGATCATTTCCGCATCCCGCAAGTTGCGGAAAGGGAATTGCGAAAAGCATATTTCGCCAAACGACATTTCCGCATCCCGTATCCCACATCTCGGATCCCGCATCCTGCAAGTTGAGGAAAGGGAATTGTGGAAGGGAAAATGCGGAGTCCAACTTCTGCAAGGCGCATTTCTATATCCCGCATCCCACAAGTTGTGAAAAGGGACTTGTGAAAGGGAAAATCTGTGGAAATTCGATCTATTCATGAAAATTTCTAAGTATAAAACTGATTTCCAATATCCAAGCCATTACCAATCTGGCCGATCTAACTTCATAACAACTTAGAAAATTCATTGAAGTACTTACACACATAGATGCATCATTCATGAAATATACAACTGAAACACAACACATTTCATTCAAGCATTCATCATTTCATATTAATTTATAAACAAGTACAGTTGCAGGGATTGAAACACAAGAGATACGTATCTTTATCAGATGCTTGTCCCACAATCATCTATGTCGCTGCAATGTTCCACCCAACCATAGGCTAGTGTGCTCATCAATCTCTCAACAACACTGCCACCCCCAAGCTAGGCATGATTTCCCCAAGGAATACGGAACACTAGTAGACTTCCCCATAGCCAAGGATACAATGAAAATCAGCCAAGCCAACATAGTTGGGTTTATCAGGCTTACACAGGTAGTGTTTTACACATAGCCAAAGTTCACATGAGACACAAACAAGCCAACATATGGGTTTATCAGGCTACCATCCAAGCCATCTTCCAGTTGGGTTTATCAGGATTCCAAGGAGGTGGAAATACTGACTACTAAGCTAGTGAGCTCAATCCCAGAGCTATGGACACCTACACCAGATCTAGCCTGACTTTTAAACATTTACACACCCAGCATAAGGAAGCATCCCCTTCTCTGCTACACAGTCCCTCAAGCCATGCCTTCCCTTCCAGTTCTATTCAAGGTATGCAAAGAAGAAAATCATCCCTCTAGATTGGTCTATGAGGTTCCTTCACACACTAGGTTTATCAAGCAAGTCCAGACTCCATTTCCATTCCCCAAATCAATTCAGATCTCAAATGAGGATGTACAGAAGCCAAGGAATACACACACACAACAATTAGGAAACTCTAGGCATTACCTGAGTTAGGCTGACTACTACAATCACAGGATTGAAAACGTTTTGCTGGTTCTTCAATTCAAATACACAAACACAATTCTAGGCATTCACATTCAGGAAACAACTAACAGACAAGAAAATCATAAAAAGGAAAAACCATTCATAGAATATGAAAATTCCTAAAGGATCAAGACTCGGAGTGATTTTGCTTGCTATGGGAATGCCAGAATGTCTTGCAAAACGTTCCCCACAGTACAAATCATGAGGGGAAGGTCAAACATGACTTCATGAGGGAAAGGTAGGTGTTTTTGGTGTTTTCTTTCCCAAGAAAATTTTAAAACGTTTTTCAGAAATGGGTGCTCTGCCCATGTCAAATTTCTACCTCCTCTTCCCATTCCCCCCCTTATCCTTAGGAAAAATCATGCCCCCATCTCATTTTGTTGCTTTGACATAGTTGGTTGTAGGTTTTTAATTAGAATTCCAAATTTAACATGATGTCCAACTTTTTAATGTTCATCTAGCATAAAGTACCATCGGCCCAACCTTAATCGCTGAAACATAAACACTAAATCAATGGTGGGGCTTTTTCCTTGAGCTCCACACCATGATTATTTACATCATATTATTTAAATGCAAACGGGGTCAAAATCGGGGTGTTACAAGAGACATGTTCTATTTGCATATAAACAACAAGTATTATAGTAGGATTTATGAAAACATTAAAATTGGTGGGAGATCAAAATCCATGCATTGCATTTTTCCATAAATAGGAGGCAGGCTCACAAGAGATCCCAATCTATCTAAGTGTCTCTGATATTTTGTAATTACTAGCACATGTCAATAATAGGGTCTTCCTAAAGAATCAATTTATTTCCCTTGTCAATTTTGTAATCCTTTCAAACACTAATTTTCTTTATTTCAATCATAATAAATCATCTATTTCCAGTGAACACTGGTATGTATGTCAGTTGCCCTTTTCACACAATGAAACTTGGATCATCGGCACTGCTAAATCCTGCGATCCTAGTTGTTGGTGTAGTCCCATTTCATGCGCATGTCTATGCATCCTCTGATGAGCATGATCTAAGCTGGGGGAAGATCTAGGCCATTCTCACACCAAACATTCCCAGTATATCTACAAAAATTCATCACGATGTGAATGACCACAATCTATGCCACCATTGATCTCCGATGTCCGCATAACCTTCCTCCCTCAGTGCATACTTCACGCCTCTTTCCCCATTGATGACTACAATCACCGGCTAAATCAATATGGATACCTGGATCTTCCTTCCCAATGATGACGCCCATAAAATACATCAAGGCGGTACACATGTTGGCTTTTGGTGGATTTCGTTAAATCCATACTTCCAAGTCCATATCCCTCTGAAATTATAAAACTATCATCGTAATTACTTATGATGTGATGATGACAATGAATTTAACAATATCATCAGTAATATTTATCATATGATGGAGGTGGACTTGGAAGACCCCCTTTTAGGAACAAGGACATTTATATGAACTTGGTTCAAAATTGACTTCAATAAATTCTTTGTGTGTCAACCTAGCATTCCCTTAAATGTTGTAATGTAGGATTTTGGAAATGTCTCCATATAATTGATCCCTCAAGTATTTGAGAGGCCAAATTGTGTTATGTTAAAATTTAGTTGCAAGACATCTTTGGATAGTGAAATGAGCTTGAACTCTAGACTTCGTTGTATCCAAGGCCATAAATTACACAAGGAATGAATGGGAAAGGGATGTTCTTAAAGTTTCTATTTAGATAGGACCTAATTTTAACACTATAAATCTTTCCCTCGGGAAAATTTTATAATTTCTAATGAAAGAGGATACATAATACCTTATAGGATAAGTTGTCGATGAAATAATTATTTGATATGGGTTGGAACCTAACTTTGGAAGAAATGGAACTACCCATAAGACATGTATACGGGAAATGACTAGATAAATTTGATAATGGTTACCTACATGTGAATCCTCATGATGTATGAAAATTGAAAAGTGGAATACATAAGATTTGGTTCCAGAGTCAAAACCTAAACTGAAAATATTAACTAAGACTAGTTGAAAAACAAGGAAGTTAGTCAAGGCTATCAATACTCCAAATTTTGGTCATTATAGTCTTTAAATACACTACCTTTGAGAGAGAGAAAATGGCAATCAAACTAATGAGTATGTCTTAGGTAGAGAAGGGAATGAAGTAAAGGGAGTAAGAAATATTTGGAAGAAACATTAAAAATTATATATGGATGAAACAATCGAAATGATTATACCTTAGTCTTAGACACAATACTTTAAGTACGACCAAAATGTGGAGAATTGTTTAATGCTTTGTATTCTTAATACATAATGTTATCCAACCATGTATGAAGCATACCATTGGAGGGAGTGTGTTTAAATTTTCCCAACAATAAATCAAGGGATCTAGTGTACTACATTATTTTGTTCCAATAATATCCATAATGGGGTTGTCATGTGTTATAATTTTAATGGTTATACAAGATATTAAAACATTTAGAATAATAAAATCATAACCATATGCAATAGGATCACTAAAAGAAAGACAAGCACACAAACACAAAAAGAACACATATATTTATCTTGGGAAACCACAAGGGAGAAAACCCAACAACTTATTTAGTATATATTCTTTCACCAAGACCAATACCAAACCAATATAAACCCCAAAGACAACAAAAAATATATCTCCTCTCCAACGAGCCTCTTCTTCCTCTCTCTTGAGCACTTATTTGAGTGAGAAGTGTTTCCAAATGAGAGGAGCACCCTCTCTAGTTATACTCATAAAGTGAGTGACCTTTTCACTCAACTAGGTCGACCTGTTACTCTAAACAGGATTGAATTACCTAGGGAGACTCAAAATAGCATTTATATAATATTTTTGTGGGTACTATTGACCTTACTTACAACGAAAGGGTTACATTGTTTCTTTCAAGTACATTTACATAACCAAGTACATCAATAACATCTCCTGAAGGAGGTACGACAATAATACAATAAAAATACAATAAGAATATCCTCTGAAGTTACATTCTTCAACATCTTGGTGAACAAGGATTGCTTGTCCTTCTTGTTAATGGCTTCAAGTTTCTCAACTTGAAATGGAGGAGGAAGATTCAAAATTAATTTCGGCATTTGGCCAAATCTATACCACTTTTGTTCTTGCTCCAAGTCATTCCCACTTGGCAGTTGCACACAAGTAAGAAAGAAACACCTTTCTCAAACCATTTCTACTAATAATTTTAATAATTAAAATGGATTCCAAATTCATTATTACCTAAATAACTACATTCCAGGCTAAGATTAGTCCTCCACCATATACATTAGTGAATGCACGCAATGCCCAATACACATGTTTTTTTGTTGCGGGGGGGGAGGGGGTGTTGGGAATAGGAGGGATATAGGGCATTAACAAGCAATCAATATTTTGTTTCTTCTCCAACTTGAAGGGAAAGGATAATTCATTGAATTAAGGTATTGACTCAATATTGGAAATAAAATAAATAAAAAATAGGAAGTTCTTAATAAAAAATGGGATGTTAAAACCCTAGTCAATTGGTTCACAATTTCCTTCAACATAAGGATGCAATACTATTGTGGCCACACTTCCCAACTTTAATTCCTAAGCTAATACTTGCATAATATGGACAAGGAAGCTAGTATGGGTCATAATTGTGTCCAGGCGTATGTTTTATATCAAAATTATATTAATATTGAATGCACAATTAATAAAACCCTTTATATTTTTTTGCAAAATTTCCAATGTCCCCATGTGTTGCTTTAAGGAAACATCCAGGGCCTGACTAGTTGCTAGAGGGAAGCTCATGGGGCACAAGAAATATTGATTTTGTTAGATGTAAATCCAGTGCCTTCGATGGATTAGAGGGATAAACTCATATCTCGAGAAGTTGTCAACCTGATGCCCCCTGAGGTCAAAATAATAATTATGTGCTAACATACATTTAAAGGAATGAAATTTTGATAAATGGACCAAGGTGAAGAATAATATAACTAGATCGATAAAGTGACTCTTGATGGTTGTCCCTGTGGTGTACTTGATTGCCTCTTTAAACATGGACCTAAAATATAATAGTTGAGTTTATCATTGTTTAGCATTAACAATGGCCTTATGTAATGTTCCCAAAAGTGACATGCATGCAAACCCTAAAAGTGGCATGCATGCAAACCCTAAAAATGACATGCATGCAAACCCTAAAAGTGAGATGCATGCAAACCCTAAAAATGACATGCATGCCATACCATCATTATTTTAATGATGCATGCACTATTTAAGTCTCCCTCCGCATGCATGCAAGTCAACGGCAAATTAGAAGATAAAGTGACATGCATGCAAGTCAACGACAAATTAGAAGATAAAGTGACCTAATTAGGTCAAAAGATTAGGGTTTTGCGCAGTTGAACTTTATAAATAGAGGAGAAAGCAAGAGGAGACTTCACTTATGCTTATTATTATTTTGGGAGCTCTTGGATAGCAGCACAGCGTGCAGCACAGCAGTTGGGGTTGGAGACGGAGTCTTCAGCTAACAGGATTTCGGCAGTGAAACAACTGTCCTAGTCTTATTCTGGGTAAGCCATACAGGTTCACCACTTGTTCTTCATTCATTCATCAGTTATCTAGTACATGGTATAGATCATTGCAAGGACACGTGTGCAGCCGTAAGAGGGGGTTTTCAGCCAGAAAGCCCTAATCAGCTGTTGGGCCTTTAGATCTCAGCAGAACCTCCACATGCATCAGTTATTCTCTCCAGCATCAGCAGATGGACAAGCTCAGAAAGTTTCAGCCCAAACGAACCTCTCCTCTCACAAAAACGTCACCTTCAGTCTCGAGGGTTTTTACGGTGCTGTGGGGCAGTGACACGAGAGGAAAAGAGCATTATTAGACCACCCATCTAGATCCTTATGCATGTAGCTATCTCTGGAGTCATTATCAGCCAGAATATTAGTGGTAAGTGTTAATTTCTCTCTGCAAAACCCTAACCCTAATTTAGCTATATTTTAGGGCATTTTTGCATGGCGAGTTTGCATGCACAGTTATTTTGCAAATTTGTATGAGATTGAGTGTGTGAGTCAGCACTATCATAGAACATCAGAGAATATCAGTATTTGGGATATTACACCTTAACAAGCTGAAGCAATATTCCTTTACTTTCCAAACCACTTGCTTTGTCATTTAAGCTTTGACTCTATGATATGTATATTCTATTGTTTATTTATGTTTTGTATTCTTTTTTAATTTTCTTAAACATGGAATTTGGGGTTTTATGAAAACAAATTGTATAATTTTGAATCTCACCAATGTCCTATAAATATTGAGGGTACAATGATTCATGGCCCATGTTCCAATTTAAATCATCCATTTTGATGTTTAATTAAGTGGTAAAATGCACATGCAATATATGTTCATCTAGCCACTATAAATATTTTGTTGTAGTTTCTATATCCACACATTTAATGTTTCATATGAAAGTTTATGTTTGTCATGGGAAACTTAGCATGGATGTAGTCCATTCACGCTAATGTCTTGTTTTGTTTTTGTTGTAGGCTTCGAAGGACTCTATACAAATATAGCACCAAAATGTTATGGATCAAATTACAGCTTCTGGAGCATAAGAATGGAAGTGTACTTGAAGTCTCTTGGAGTTCATGTTTGGAAATCTGTTGAGAATGGATATAAATTTCCCAATATCCTACCAGTTGAGGAAGTTGTCAAAAATCCATATGAATGCAATGCAAGGGATAGGAATGCAATATTATGTGGTTTGGAAGACTCATAGTTCACTAAGGTTATGCAATGTACATCAACTAAAGAAACATGTGATAAGCTTAAAACCATCTATGAAGGAGATGAAAGGTTAAGAAGGAAAATCTACAAACCTATTTAGGACAGTTTCAAACTCTAAATATGAGGGAAGAAGAAAACATTGCATCCTATTTTATTCGTGTGTATGAGAGTGTCAAGGTTATCAAAGGTCTTGGAGAAGAAATTTCTAAGGAAGCAATCGTACAAAAGGTATTGAGATCCTTACGACCAACAAAGTTTGACTCCAATGTATTAGTTCTAGAAGGTAGGAGAGATCACTTGGATAAATTAACAATGGATGAACTTTATGGGATTTTTACTGCATATTAAATGATAATTGAAAAGGATAATCCTTATAGAAGGAAGAAACCTTTAAAGCCTCTAAAAACTCAAATAGCAACAAGCATGATCAAAGTAAGACTTCCTCTGATGAATCAAATAATGAAGAAGCAAACTTTGTGAATACATTCAAGAAGGGTCGTGAAAAATACAAAGGTAAGTTACCTTTAAAGTGTTTTGAATGTGGTAAAATAGGTCACTTTGCCTCTAAATGTCCTTACAAGGAAATTATAGATAGTGATTTTGAGGAAGATTCCGACCATATGAAAAGAAGGAGAATGCACAAAGGAAGCAACTCTGAAAAATAATTAGATTTTTTTTAAACAGAGAAGGAATTTGTATTCCATGTCGGAGGACAATAGCTCATCTGATGAAAATGATAGTGAGGAAGATCCAAAATAAATGGTGTTCATGGCAATTGAAGAAGATATGGAGAATGAAGTTTCATAAGAAGGAGAATTAGTTGAAATATATTTTGAGGGAGAGATGGTAAGTACCCTGGAAGAACTAAATAAATCAATAAAGACCAATAAGTAATTAAAGGAGCAACTACTAAAGTATGAAGAACAAGTAGAAGAAGTCATGATAGTAGAAGGAAATATGGCAGGGAAGATAAAAGAGAAAGAAGAAACATGTAAGAAGTTTGAGACTGCAAATATCTCTCTAAGAAAGGAACTACAAAAAGTAAGTACTCACTTAAGCTATCAACAAAAGTTTAAACCCTTGGTTTAATGTGATTTGTCCCATTTTAAGATTAAGTATCTTAATTGGAATCCTTTTCTATCCACATATCTCATCTAAAACCAGTGCTTGACCAATTGTTGATGTACACTAAATATTCTCTTAGCTTTCTGCCTTTCCTAATCTTCCAGTTTCAAGAGTTTGAGTATCAATCATGTTTTGCATGACCAAACAATTGGATTCCCTAATGGACTGGGATAGTTAGATATAGGTTAGGAATACATTTGAGGGAAGTATAACCTCTACTCCATAGATTAGTTGAAATAAAGGTAAGGTACCTAACTTATGATGTCTTGGTTGTTACTATGTCTACCCAAAGGGTGTTTTCCACTTGGTAAGGCTTTGTGCTAGTTCCTTTAATGATCCATTATAGTTTTCTTTAAAAATTAGATTAGTTTTTTTCTTATTGGAATCTACAACACCATTCCATTGAGGGTTTTAGTTTTGCAGTGTACCTTACCTTAATATCTTTTCCCAAAGAAAATTTAGTTAATTTTAATGACGAAAAAATACTGCGTATTGTCGAAAACTACAAAATTAGGAACACCAAACCTAGTAATTATACTTTGGGATTCTAAGAAAACCTTCACGAGAACCACTTCTATCCATCTAGTAAAATAATCCATTAATATCAATATGAACTTATGATTCTGAGAGAAGTTGGGATTGATTTCCTCTATAATGTCTAGACCTCATTTTTGAAATGAGCTTTCCACCAAAACTAGCCAAAGTGGTAATGATGAATTATTTTATCTTCTTGTGGATCCCTAGTAGGTGGGAAATTTTATGTCACAAGAGTGTGCACCTTTAATTAACAAAAAAACACTATATTACCATAGATTTTAACACAAAATCACATGTAATAAAATTACTATAAATCAACATATTAGATGATTTTAAATAAAATGACTATAAATCAACATATTAAATTATTTTAAATAAAATGACTATAAATCAACATATTATATGTTTGTAAAGAGATGGCAGGAAATATAAGAAATTTTAGTATTCTTAGGAAGAGTTTCACTTGTCATGAACTTTGTGTAAACTAGGGTGCAACCTGGAGATCAATCGAGACAACAAGAGTCCACCTGCAACCTGGAGATTGAGGAAAAATAGTCCACTGGAAACTTGGAGATCGATACATAGAGATTCCACCTCCATATTAGACGACTGGATCCTTTACCAATAGTCATGAATTATTTCATATACCAAGCTTAGAACGGGCATAGATTTTCCTCTTGGACAACTCTTATGGTACTTTCCTTCCCCAAGACCCATATGCATATGCATATAACCAAATCCACATGCATACCCATGAGCACATAAGGAAAAGTCATCTATAGAGGTAGCTTCACTTGAATTATATAGTTGGTCCAATTGAATAAGAAGCATTTAGAGCACTTACTAGGGAAAAGGAAACGAAGGGATAGGAAAAGGAAACATAGGCGCTAGAGAGACAAAGGCATAAGCATTTTGGCATGGGAGAAGCAGAGACTGAAGAAAAGGCCAAAGGAATATTTAACTCTAGGACAAGCGGTTCAAGGTCCATATTAAGCATACCTAATACCAATGGAGTCTGTTGATCTTATTGAAGAACTAGTAGATTCTCTGGTTGGTATAATAGTCGGTTCATAGGTAAAATATGCACATATGTTATTAGATGATGAAACTATAACATACCTAGTGTTAGAAAAATAGTATTGCAAAGAAATAACAATAAACAAGATGAAAATATTAAAACATATAAAACATTACAAGAGAGACACTAATATAACGTGGTTCACCCAAGATGGGCTACGCCCACATAGAAATTTCTAGTCCTTTTATTATTATACCATCCAACAAAATGAACGGATACAACCTGCAGCACACCTGGTGCACTTCCTCTTCACTCCCTCACAGTCTCTCTCACACAATAACATAGATTGTTTTTACAATGCTACAATACAATACAATACAAAATCGTATTACAATTCCTTTCTTTTATAGGGGAATTACCATGGGAAAATACCATGGGTGACCCAACACCATGGGCCCATAAACTGTTGGCCGAAAAACATCCCAAAATTTTCTTTTGGAGGCTTCTCCCCCAAACCCCCTTTATTGGGGGCCATCCACCCAAACTCCCACTGAGGTACGATGTCACCCCACACACCCCTGTCGGGATGAGTGTACAATAAAACTGGGGTACAAAAACGGATGAACAATAACATCTCTGAATCAAGAAGATTAGGCTCCACAACCAACACCTAGTACAGCCAACAATAACATATCCCAGAAACTGAGCATAATGGAAACTAGTATACAAACTACAGAGGGTGTCCTATAAGTGTATTGAAAAAATATTGATTTGGACACACACTTGGGCACTGCACTTCCTCACTGCTATTTTAATGAAAAAACTAGATCTACCAGGGAATTGAATACTGTAGAATCTATTAAATATTCTAGTGCAACTGGTGTGTAGTGCAATAGTTTACCTGGCCCACTTCCTAAAACTCTTCTCTCGAATGTATTTGTTGGAATATTAGACAATATTGAGAGGGGGGGTGAATCAGTATTGATAAATTATAACAATTAAAACCACTTTTAACTTATTCATTAACACACATGATCAATAAGATACAAGGAACACAACTTTTATCGTGGAAGCCCAATTGGGAAAACCACCAACACTTTCTACCACTACAAAATTATATTTTCAATAGTTTTGTTAGCTACGACTGACAGGATGTTACAACACCCTATTTACCAGCAACTATTGGAAGGAGGCTATGATCCCCTGGTTTTATCAGTTTCTACTAAAAGAATGCTATGATGCCCTATTTACCAGCTACCAGTTGAAGGAGGCTATGACCCCCTAGTTTATCAGTTGTTGTTGAAATGATGCTATGACACCCTATTTACCAGCTACCACTGGAAGGAGGCTATGACCCCCTGGTCTATCAACTACTGCTGAAAAGATGCTAAGACACCCTATTTACCAGCTACCACTGGAAGGAGGCTATGACCCCCTTGCAAGCTTGTATCCTGCCCTAGAACCACCCTGCCACCCTAATATGTTTTTATCAACTTCCAGATATTTGTATATCTTCAATTTTGTCATTGGTTTCTCATCACTTCCTTGGTCGTTGTATTTTGATGCTACATGGATCTGGACCGCAGAGACTTTTTTTCTAAACTTGAAATCTTGCTTATAAATACATTTAACATCATTCATGTTTCTTTCCAAATGAATCTCTTCATTCTGGAGTTTCACAGTTGCGCCCTTTCAATCTAGAGTCATGCATGTTCATCAAACACGTCACTTCATAAAACATGCCTCTTCATCAAACATGTTTCCTTACTTCTCTGTTTAATTATTAACATACTTTGTTCATATTTTATTTAAATTTCCCATTCACCCCCCTTGTTTAACTAATACAGTCATAACTATTTTCATCATTCACATCCTTTCATTCTGGACATGTACATGTGACTCTTCCTAAATTTCTCGCGCAATTTATGAGTGTCGAACATAAATCCTTCTACAAGTACCTTTCTGCGACGATCTTTCTGCAACAGAAATCCTTCTGCAGTTGCCTTTTCATAACTATCTTTCCACAATAGAAATCCTTCCGCAATTGCCTTTCCGCAACTATATTTCTGCAACAGAAATCCTTCCGCAATTTCCTTTCTACAACTATCTTTCCGCAACGACCTTTTCGCAATTATCTTTTTGCAAAATGTCTTTCTGCTTCTGCAATTGCAGATTGCGGATTGCAGGTATGTATTTCCCAAATTTCAAAAACAACTTCCGCAATTAACTTTTGTCACTTACCTTTCCGCAAACTCCTTCTGCAAGTAACCTTCCGCAATTGCGGGTTGCAGTTTGCGAGACTACCTTTTCAACTTTTTCAAAACCAGATTCTGCAAATTCATCCGCAATTAACTTTCTCTAATTACGGATTGTGGGTGTGCATTTCCCAAATTTTAAAATCTAATTCCGCTATTTTGCAGCTGCAACGTTATAAACGTAGTTGGGTTACGGATTGCGAATTGCGGATTGCGGGTTGTGGATTGTGGATTGTGGGTTGCAAATTGTGTATATGCTTTTCATAAGTTCTCAAAAATGACTTCCGCAATAGTATTCCCGCAGCTTTAACAAGTTTTCATTTTGGCATTTCAGAAACTATTCTAGACTATTTATCTTTCTCTCTCTTATGATATGGGTCGTCCAAACATTCACTTCATAGAAACTTAGTGTTATAATGCTTCTAACTCCGCTTAGCCAACTTCATCCTACGTGCCAGGTCATCATGTCCTAGGTTATTCCTTTGTCATTATTGAACTCATTTGACATCAATGGAAACTATATTCAACATTCTCCCCCTTTGGCATTGATGGAAACATCTAAACATTCTCCCCCTTTGACAACAATGACAAAGGATAACTTGTTAGCCCTCATTGTAACCATCTTGATAAAGAATTTTGTATCTTTTTTCTTTTTGACAACTGTCGTTGCCAATATATCTCCTCTTTTAAGAAATTTAGCTCTTTGTTTCTCTTCCTCTTGTTAACTAGACTTGGTACTAATCATTGTGTTATGATCTGGTTAACATCCTCATTTACTTTCTTGTAGCGAGTCTTTGAAGGAAAACATGGATGATTAGTTCATAGAATGCCCTTTTCAATGTTCCTCCCCTTTTTCAACATTTTCTACATTTTGTCATAGAGTTTACACTCATCATTAGTTTTCTTCCATAAACTACTCTTTAAAAATGTATCAAGTAACTTGCTCTTCGTAAGGAGTCTTTAATGCCATGAAAGTAATTTATTATCCATATGTCCTTGTTCCTTTAGACATTGACCAAGGTTTAACTAGCTTGATTGATACTATATTCTTCTTTCATAGCTTGCACCATAATTCCTTGGTCCGAGGTAACAACAGAATTTACTACAAGTTCATAATTTCCCTATCAGACAATATAAATGTTACCCTTCAGATATGTTCTTGTATTAATCTTTACATGTGATCATCAACATGATTATGAAATCGTCTAAGTGTGAAATGTGGAAGATCATCCCAAACAAATGTGATCAAATGAATACTTATAGGATGGAAAATTGTTTTTAATTTATGTGTCATGACTTCATATTCTGAGTAATAAGGATAATGTTCATCATCTATTGGATTACAGACTTCATTGTCTTCATGGATCACACACTTTAATACTTTCATGTTACCTCACGTTGTCATATGGATGGTCTCTAGCAAAGTCTTCTTTTTCAATTTGCCACTTCTACATTTCTTCTTGACTTTGAGGAAGATAACTTTTACTAAGTATTTCTTATGACTCTTCTTCTTATTTTTTTGCTGGCAACCTCACAACATTATTGTCTTCTTACCAACTGATATTTTTCAAGTACCAGTTCCAACTTTTTGATATTAACCCCCCCTGAGTATATAATCCCCTCTAATGCTCATTTTAGGGTTCTCTTCTAGGTTTGGAAGAGACATTCACCATCATCACTATATTCTTCTTCATCATCTTCATCTCCATCATTATAATCTTTTACATATTCATCTTGTTTCCCAACAATATGGATGTCATTCAACACACGTAACACAATTGGACACTAATGACATGTCTTATACAAGGAAAGGTTCAAAAGAACGCCAATGCATTGTTAATTCAACTGAAAAGATTCATTCTGGAAATCGAAAGGTTGCCTCTGAAAGAAACATTGTTGAAAATTCATGTCATAAGTTAAAGCAAGCTAAGAGGTTTGCTACTGTAGATGGTTTTGATAGAATTCAATCTTCAAAAGAGAAGCAAGATGATGGTTTTCAAACTAAGGAGACCAAGCTTGTTGAAAATGATGTACCAGCAGAGATAATTGTTGCTGAAAAGTTTGCACCTACAGAGACAATTTCAGATGAAAAAGAGGATATTGAAATGCAAAGATTATTGAGAATTATGCTATGTTTTTCCTGTTTTGGGTTATTGAAATTGAATGCAGACCACGAGTTGATGGATATGAATTTTAGAAGAAAAAAAAGAGGTTTTTGTTCATGAGATAACCATTCATAAAAACCTCTCTCAGTTTTGCAACAGCTGTCAAGGTTTGAAAGATTCAATTTAATCTTTACAGCCTATTTTTCAGGGTTTTAAAAAATTTAATATTTTCCTGTTTTAGTGTTCATCTTGCGGGGAATATTCTGATTTATTGGAGATGAATTTTTAAAAACAAAGAGAGGTTTTTGTCCATAACAGACCCATTCACAAAAACCTCTCTCAATTTTTACAAAGGTATCAGGGATTGAGAGATATGTAAGCTTCTTTGACACCTATTTTTCATAAATTCGCCATATTTACCACGAATCCGATTTTGCTATTTTTAGTCAATTAGTTGAAAATTAGTTAATGTAACTGCTGGGTAGTTTCAATTTCGACCTAATGAAGGGAAGATAGAACTAATTCTTTATAATTATAAAAGATGTACAATGGTACAGGAAAGGGGTTCGATTTTTTGGCTGGCAAGAGGAGGTCTTCAGACTTGTCCATAAGCTAAGTAAATGACTCGTATGTGTATTTGAATGACTGATTATGAAATATATGCTCCATTTACCCTTCAGTTTGTTCTCTGGATTCATTTATAGCTTGTTTTAGCAACTCAATTGGTAATTTCATTGCTGGTTTAAAGTTTTTATGCTTGTAGTGCTTGCCATTTGTGGATGAACTTCAGTGTTATTTTCTGTTGGATACATGGTTATTATGTTATGCATCTCAGTTTTTCTATGCTTGTGATTTAGTTTTTATTTGGGTTATGAATTCATTCCCCTTTTTCATCAAACTTCACAACCAGAAAACCTTAAAAAAACCCTAAAACCCTGTTTTGTTTTATTGAAATATTTGAGATTATGTTGGCTTGTTTTCTTGTAGTCTGGAAACAATTTCTAGCATAAACACCATGAATTTCCTACTTATGGAAATATGGTTGGTTGCACGACCAAAGGATATAATGCATGTCCCATATGTGGAAATAACATAGAATCACAATACCTCAGTTGTAGTAAGAAGGGCGTTTACATGGGACATAGGATATTTGTTCCACAAAATCGTAAGTTTTGTTCACAAAAGGGACCATTTTGGAAGGAGGAGCATCGTTATGCCCCTCCAGCCATAGAAGTGTCAAATATTTTTAATGAAACAAAGGGAAATGAAGAAAGAAGGGGGAAAATGATTCAAACAAAAGGAAATGAAACAAGGAAAATTGTGACAAAAGTAATGTTGTGGTGTGGAAGAAATGGTCAATTCTATTCAATTTTCCATATTGGGAGGTATGTAGATCCATCAACAATGCCTAATTATTAAACATAACATGATTATATGATCTCAATGTGTTTATGTCTTAGTTCATTGTTTATGTTTACCTCCATATTAATATTTTTCTGATATTTTGATGTGCTTGGAGGCATAAACTCATGATACGTCACAATTTAGATGTAATGCATGTGGAGAATAATGTATGTGAAAGAATATTTGGTACTCTTCTGGACATAAATGGAACACGCAAAGATGAAAAAATCATATGATGATTTGCAAGAATTGGGTTTTAGGATATCACTATGGGCAAAAATCAAGGGATAAAAAATATTCCTTCCACCTGCACCACATACACTTTCAAAGAAAGATAAAGAGACCCTATGCCATGTTCTTTTCATGTTAAAAGTGCTAGATAGTTACAAATCTAATACAAAAAACCATATATCTATGGAAGAGCTTAAGTTTCATGGTATGAAAGCACATGATTGCCATGTTCTAATGAAACAGTTCCTCCCAATATCTCTATGACATGTGCTGCCAAGTGTTGTTCGAAAGACACTTTGTAAGCTTTGCATCATTTATAGGCAAATTTGTGCAAAATCAGTTTCAGCAAAGAGTCTTGACAAGTTAGAAAATGATATCATGGAGACATTGTGTTTGCTTAAAAACTACTTCCCTCCTTCATTATTTCATATAATGGTGCATTTGAATGTACACTTGGTATGAGATGTACGATATTGTGGCCGAATTGCATATAGATGGATGTACCCCTTTGAGAGGTAAGTGAAATTTTATTTTGTATCAATCATAACAACAACAAAAAAATTATTCAAAACTTTTGGTATTACTGAAAAAATTGTGTTAATTTGTAGCAACATGAAAGTATACAAGAGTTATGCAAGGAACAAAAATAGCCCCGAAGGATGCATGATTGAAAGCTACATTGTGCAAGAATCAATAAATTTTTATGGAGGATACCCAAAAGGTATGGAAACTATCGAAAGCACATAAGGACAAAATGAAGTATGAGATGATGAATTCAAAGAAGTTATTCTTGATAGAAATCCATTATCTACTTTAGTTCCTTTTGAATTGAATGAAATTAGTTGGGAACAAGCCCATAGATGGGTTCTATTTCACACAGATGAAGTTGATCTATGGATAGAGTAAGTAACATGTTGACCTAAATTTATTATTTTATTAATATTTTATCAAAAACATTAAGAACAATTTTAAATGTCCATAATTGTTGTCAAATTAGGATGCATAAGATAGATATTTACAACTCAAATACCCAATCCCAAAAAGATGAAGCGTTATTGCAGAAACTCCACACCCATAATTTTACTAGTTGACCAAAAAAGAAGGCGATGATGTGTTCTTCATATTAAAGTACCTCAAAATTATTAAATGAGAATATTGTCATGTAAGAAACTAAATATTTATTTAAAGGTGGAATGTCTATTCTAACATCCTTCAAAAGTCTAAAAGTGGAAGGAAATGAAAATGTCTCTAATACACTTAAATGGATTGCGCGTGGCCCCATAAAATTTGTGAACAAGTACAAGGGATACCTAATCAATGGTTATGGATTGCATACCAAAAGTAAATAGATTGAAAGAGCCACCCAAAATAGTGGTGTGTATATAGAATCTCAAGAAATGGAGATCAAGTTCCAAAGATGCAAATCCTATAATTCAAAAAACAAAAATTTATGGAGTGATAACATATAATATTACATTGGATTATTTTTGTATGGAGTACACATGGTTCAAATGTGATTGGAACGATGTTTAAAATAAGAGAGGGATTAAAATTGGTGCTTTGGGTTTTACAATGGTGAATATGAAGAAATTCCTAAGTCAAAGGCATTGGCAAGATGATCCATTTATTCTAGCATCACAATCCAAACAAGTATTCTATGTCCAAGATCCAATTGAGGCTGATTGGTATGAAGTATTAACATGTCCTCCAAAAGGGGTTAAGAAATGATACAACATATGAACTTGACTATGCAAATCTATCAAGGGTTGAAGACTTTCAAGAAACAATATGTATAGATGAAGAAATTAGAGTTGATCTTGATGTGGATGTGTATTATATTCATTCAGATTGTGAAGGACTATGGTTGAGTGTTAATAGATAATTTCCCCAGTCATAGGCACCATGCCCCCCACAATTAATCCTATGGTTGTGTTGATGCCTAGAAAATCCCAGGTACCGACAGTAGGGATTCTCCCCAATAATCGTTCCCAATTAGATCATTTATTGTTTGGTGTGGGGAATCTGTCTGGTTAGCGGCCCGACTTTTATAGAATTAAATGAAAGCTTAAGTCTATTTTATCGATTGCGGCCAGGTCCACCGTTTATGTGTGATTTTTATGTTTTATGAATGATATGCAAGTGCCTAGATTAAATGCAAGTGACCAGAGAACAAAGACCTCAGAATGTGATGTGTAAGTTCTTACCTTCTGTCTTATCCCCTTTGTTCCTAAATCATCGAAAGAAAAAAAAACAAATAATATAATCTAACCTATCCCTAGAGAACAAGATTACTATTTGTATGAGTAATGTACTACATTTTGTGCACAAAGAATTTTACAGATAGCTGATAGAATTCAGAATACATAAATACAGCAGAACAGATAACATAGAGATAGCTCAGTGTTGTTAAAGCATTCACTACTCATTTACTGCATAAGATTCATAACATGGAAATGAAACCATTCACACATAGAAATAGTTCAACAGTTAGAACGATCTCATAGATTTGTATAGTAAACTAAAACTGAAATAGTTCTTTATTCAACAATCTACACAGCATGCATTTGAAACTCAGGCAGACCCTTCTCCAGCAAAACTTCAGTCCTCTTTATTATAACAAGAAATAGTTCTTCTTACAAAAAAGCATTTGCATATGACAGCTTGAAAAGTCCTCTTCTATTCGATTCTATCTATATTATACGTTTTCAATATGACTCTTGGTATTCCCTTCCCTTTGGGCTTCCCTTAACCTTTTGTTTACAACATTTCATCCTTTAGTATGCTCACTAGGAAAAGAACTAAAAACAAAATATTACATAAGAAACTCCCGCTTGTGGATAAGTCAAATAGTGTGGGTGGCCCCCCCTTAACCTTTCTTTATTTTTTTTCTATATCTATTATAGGGTGATTACTCCCAACTTTTGTCTAAGATGCTCAAATGCTTCTTTGGGTAGTGGCCTAGTGAAGATATCTACTATTTGTTCCATTGTATCAACACATTCCATTTTCACCACCTTCTGTGATACTTGGTCCATAAAAAAAGTGATATTTTATAGGGATGTGATTTGTCTGGGAGTGCATAACATGGTTTTCTGATATGTTTATGACACTAGTATTCTCACAATTTATCAGTATTGGATGCTCATACTTTACAAGTAAGTATTCCAATGTATGTTTCGTCCAAATGACTTGAGTGTAACATGATGCAGCAATAATGTATTCAGATTATGATGTAGATAGTGCAATGGAGGATTGTTTCTTGCTTAGCTGTGATACCAAATAGTATCAATTTGATCTAACTATTCATTCATAACCTTGATCCAATCATCATATTTGCTGGTTTCTGCAAAGTTATTAGGTTCCACCACTGATAGTAAGGCTTGTTCATTAAAAAATAGTGTCCTTCTTGTACTGAAACTCCCCCTGAGTATATGAACCCTTTGTTAGTATTTTTAATCCTCCTTTGCCCAATTTGCTCATATGTCTAAATAAGGAGTCATGTCTAAATCGAGAGTCCATCTAGTCTATTTTTAGTCACTAGCACCATTGGGTCCACTTAACCTAATTGGGGCACATGTTCCAGTTACTAAAGTGTGGGGAACACTAATTGAGGCCTACTGCCACTGATTTCACTTGCATGCATCAGTTTAGGAGCATCCTAGATCAATCCCTACAATTTAGGAGCCTCTGGGAGTGCTGATACCAACCTTCATCAATTGAGTTCAGTTAGTGACTAGTCAAGCTGAGTTAGGAGTCAGTTACATTCAGTTCTAGTCCTCTACATTCAGTTAGCGCTAGGTTTGCATGCCTTCATGCAAGAGAGGCGCATTTCTCACCTACCATAGTCACTTAGCATCAATTAACACTGAATTAGACACATGAGTTGTGTTTTAGAACTCTGATGAACTTCGATAATGGTTTAGACAATGTCAGTTAACTATTGAGTCCTCCGATAATGATTTAGACAAGGTCTTAGTTACCTACAGTCAAGTAGAGTCTAATCAATTCAAATTTCCTCATGTGGATTTGAATTTCATGTGGCTATTTAGCCATTGTATTACATTGTAATTTATCATCTAATTACTTGTTTATTAATGAAAGCATTCATAGTTGCAAGCCATTTTTGCACTGTTTCATTCTTCAATTGTTAAGTAAATTGTGATCTATCTTGTGAGTTGTGTGTTTGTCCACATATCTATGTGCTCAATTTAATACCCTTCTAATGCTAATTTCAGGGTTCTCTTCTAGGTCATGAGAGATTTTAAAAAATACATTATTTTTCGGTTCCACCATCATCATTATATTCTTCTTCATCATCTCCATCCGTGTATTCTTTTACATCTTATTATCTACAACAATATCATCTTTGGAAACTTCATTGATGCTTGGAATCTTTGTTTTCTCTAGATCTTTGTAATCTAACTCTCTTATCCACATCTTTCCATGAGGTAACCTGCTCACGGATCTTCTATTTCTTTGTATTTTCAAACCTTGATCTTTTCACTTGATTCTGCAATCAGTTGCCTTGTGACCAAACTTGTGACAACAATGGAAATATCCACATAATGTTCTTTTATATTTGGGGAATCTTTGATCTTTCTGCTTCACAACTTCCTTCTTCTTCCATCCCTTCCTTTGTTTATGAACCTCCATTGTATCCTTGTTTCTGTAGGACTTACCAACTTACATTCTCTAGCCATATGTCCAAAATTATTACAAGAGTAGCAATGACCGATAAAGATCTGCTTATACCTTCTTGTCATTGGTCTTCTAGGCATCATATTAGTTCTATATTTATTATGAGAGGAGGGAGCAGATTTCTAACTATCCTTCTTTCCAATTGGATCCATAATTGCAGCAGCATAACTCTTCTTGTTATATCCTAATTCATATTGGTCACTTTATGGTCTTTGGCCACTTAGGATGTCATCTAGAATCTTCGAGTTGTCCCAAACTTTGACTTAATATATTCTTCATCGTCTATCTTTTTAAGTTGAATAATTTATGCCTCAAGTCTTTTAGAGTCTTGTGTTTTAGTACTTTCCTTGAAATACTCATTAATGGTATGCCGATATTTTAGCCTCTTTACTTCTCCCTCAAAGTTAGCAACTTCTTGTTTTAAGCTCTCGGCCTATTTCATGCTAGACATCGCTTGTTGTCTTGAATTGTGTAGCTCTTCTTGGATGGTCTTGACTTCCTCTTATTTTGATTTATGCTCTTCTTTGTATTTTGACTACATTTTTCAATTTCCTCAAGAGCACTTATGAGTTCAGCCTATAGGTCCACCTCTCCTTCTACATATGATTCATCATCTGAATTTTGAGTTTGTATTCCCATGAATAGAATTTCTTCATCTTCATTGTCTTCCATGGAATATAATTTTTTCTTATTTTTATTAAATTTGTTCTTGTATATGGTTTTACTCTTTTGATGTTTCTTATGACTGCAAGGTTCTTCATCATCACCATCTTCTTGTTTTGGGTAAGGACACTTTGTGGAAAAATGTCCAATTCTTCCACAGTTAAAGCACTTTAGTGGTAGATTTCATTTGTACTTGCTAGTACCTTATCAAGCTTCTTGATGAAAAGAGCTTCTTCATCATCTAAGTTCTCTGATTGGTTATTGGGTAAAACTTCATATTTCTTTGACTATTTTGTAGCTTTAAATGATGCCTTTTTTCTTGATGGTCCATTCTGTTATGTGTTGGGCAATAGGGCAGACCCGAGTTAACACTTATACGTCGCACCAACAAAAGACCCACCGTGTTGGCCCTTTCGGCAACAACCTGCGCGCAGGTTGCAGTCTCAC
>LPNX010229502.1:1058002-1103443 GCA_001517045.1 Pseudotsuga menziesii
CATTATGTTCTCATCTCATAGGTAGTGAAGATCCCATGTAGCTCATCCACTGTCAAAATTTCAAGATTATCTCAATCTTCTACAGTAGATACTTTTGGGTTATATATTATTGGTAGGGTTCTTAGTACTTTTTCAACTACCTCTTTCTCCTTTATTTCTCCTCCCATACCTTTAATAGCATTGACAGTTTCATCTACTCTTATAAGATATTCTGCAATATTTTATTCTTCTTTTATCTTTAGACTTTCGAACTACCCTTTGTATGTTTGAAGTTTGGGTTTTTTTACTTTGGAAACCCCTTCATAAGCGATTTTTAATTTTTCCCAAACATGTTTGGTTGTCTTTCATTACATGACTTTAACAAACATTGAATCTGCTAATCCTTTCAAAATTGCATTTACATCTTTTGCATTGGATTCATATTCATCTAGTTCATCTCTATCTGTAGGTAGGTTGTTTGGTATTTTATTCCTTTTTACAAAATAACTCCAAATTTTGCATCCAAGAGACATTAGATGGCATCTCATTCTTACACTCCAAAATGCACAATTATTCCCTGTAAATAATGGAGGTATATTAGTTACTAACCCTTATTGATGATCCATAGTGGTTTTTAATGGGATCTTCCTTCCAGTGGTTTAGACTGTAGTGAAGGATCCCACTCTGATACCAATTGTTGGAATATTGGACAATACTGAGAGGTGGAGTGAATCATTAATGATAACTTTTAAGAATTTAAAACCACTTTTAACTTATTCATTAAAACATTGAATCGACAAGATACACAAAACACAGCATTTATCGTGCAAGCCCAATTGGGAAAACCATAAACACTTTCTATAAATGCAAAGTTATATTTACAATTTTTTTTTTTAAAGCTACAACTTGCTGAAGACACCAATCCCCAATTTTTCAGCTACAACTAAAGGATGCTACAATACCCTGGTTTCCGCCTGCTCCAACAAATAAGGATGCTACAACACCATGATTTCCAAATGCTACTAGAAGGAGGCTAAAACCCCCTTACAGGCTTGCAATCTGCCCTTGCACCACCCTACCACCCTAATTTGATAATTTTCTTCAATTATGTTACTAATTATCCTTCACTTCATTGGTCTCTTTCTTCTCTTGTTGTTATATTGATCTAGATTGCTGAGACATTTTTCTTCCACTTCGAACTTATGTTTAAATACTTATTTAGTCATGTCTTTGAACCATTATGTATTTTCATCATTGTGTCCCTTCATTAAAACCTTTTCACCAATGCATCTATTCATTATGGAAACGTACATTTTCATGAACTGGTGCAAAACAACCTAAAACCTTGTTTTGGAAGACCTGTAAATTTGTCTTCAAGCACCTTTTAGGATAAATAAGATGATGGTCAGATGCACACATCAACAAGATAGATCCTGATGGTCTCAAATTATTTTTATCAGTTTCCTACAAAATATGGAGGTAATTTTACTAGAGAAACTTAGACCGGTTTTTCAATACTTGGTCAATTTTCAGCAAATTTCCCAAAACAGTCTGAAACCTCATTTTGGTAGACCTGTAACTTCTTCTTCAAACACGTTTTAGGGGAAATGAGTTCATTTTCAGATGCACACATCAACAAGATAAACCCTGATGGTATCATGTAATTTTTATCAATATCCTACACAAGATGGTGGACATTTTTTTTAGGCCACTTAGGTAGATTTACCAGAACCGAGACAGTGCAAATCATGCCAGAAAGCACTTTTGGAAGACTAGTAACTTCACCTTCAGAGACCATCTTGACAAACGATTCATATGGTTAGATGCACAAGAAAACAATATAGATGTTTATATCCTCATAATAATTTAATTCATCAAATACATAAGATGGCATGTATTTTACAAAGGCCCCTTAGGCAAATTAAGAAGAAGTTATACTTAGTCAAATTTTCAAAGTTTCAACAAGAGTTTCAGCAAGTTGCCATAGTTTTACAGAATGGTGTCAAATTGTAACAATGACTTCATGAGAGGAATAGAACACTATCATATGACTTTGCAACCTCGTCACACATTCCACATGCCATGTCATCACTTCCTTTTTTATTCCTTTGTCATTATTGAACTCTGATTTTCCTATACTTAGTCAATTTTCAGAGTTTCAACAAGGGTTTCAGCAAGTTGACATACTTTTACAAAATGGTGTCAAATTGTGAAAATTACTTCATGAGAGCACTATAACATCATCATATGAATTTTTCAAACTCATCACACATGTCACATAATCATACATGTCATGTCATTTTCTTTGTCATTAATGAACTCCTTTGACATCAATGGAAACCATACTCAACATATACATGTGTGTGTTCCTCAATCAAACATACAAAAGAATAATCACTATGCATGATTCAACTTTTCTTGCTAATAATATTTTCAACAAATCACCACTCGTAATTTTTAACCACCGATGATAATTATTCAACACTAACTAATCATCACAAGATGCACTAACATAAATATACACATTCTTCACATGGTAGGAATTTAGCAATAAATACAATGAAAATACTACTTCTCAAGTAGAATCCACAACTATCATAGAATCATGCAGGCTCCCTAACCTACTTCCTATACCACCCTATCCTTCCTCTACTAGAATATGTTATGGCATCGGTTATACCGACCTAACCACACATAGAACCCTCAAGCACAAGCTTCGACTATATCGACATAACTTCCCTAGTAGGAAACTATAAATCGTCATCACACATCTAGGGGAGTGTTTCCACCACTTTCCTCCCACGAATCTAGGTTCGATGGATGCACGGTGGGAAATACCTACACCTCTATTAATAAAACTAGGGTCAACACCCTAACATTAATTCCCAACCACAATGAGCAATTGTTGTTCAAAGATCCACACCAAATAACCACTCTAGGAAAGTCATCCATCTTGTCAAAACCACACTTACTCACAAATCATATTAGTGTTTAAAATCATATTTTTCATCTTAATTACAACATATGGTACATAAATATTTCATAGTTGATTAGTTTATATGTCAACTCAATAACCGCATATGTCTCTCATGTATAAATATATCTAACTATTCCAAGTGATAATATATTTCACAAACTGATATTTAAATAACCATGTATCTTCTTCTGCACCATATTACATTTGTTTTATATTTAGTGTATAAATTAAACTGATGTTTAGGTACCATATTCCACACCCAATTATGCATAATCAAATGAGTCACATGCTAATTCTCATAATTAACAACTCAAAATGATAAAAAGTCATTTTTTGAACTTGTGTAAGGACAATTGAATGTTCTCTTAATATAACTATTAATTACTCTAGATAATTTCAACATATAAGAAGTAAATGAAATTGTGATGCCCCATTTTTTTTACTAGGCATATTTAGGAGTTAGACATACTGCACTTTATTTGATTATTATCCTTTGGACTTTTCTCGACTGAGTAATCTTTATTTACGACGTGATGAGACCGAGATTATGGTGTTACTATGTTTATGATTATGATGTCACCATGATTATTATGTTACTATGTTTATGCAGTCACGATGTGGTGCTTATCTTGAAATTCCTATATTTTATGACAATAGTATATGTTTAAATGTTTTCATTGATAAAATGTGAAATATATGATGTCGGACTTGGATACCATCTCTTGATGTGATTGATTGAATTATTATATGTCATGTGTAATTTGTTAGGATATTTAGACACTTAGGAGTTAGTTAAGATCAACTTGTGTAATATATCCGTTAGGTAAAAGTTTGTTTCTTTAGTATGCATTAGTATACATTTATAACTATTCTAATCCGACGGTCACAATATGTTCTAGACATAGAGTGATCTGACGGTTCAACTTCTCTTAGATCATACCTACCATTGATCCATGGCTTAACACCCGATTGGTCCATGATCTCTATTTAAAGAGCATGGAAGGTCCTTGGCTAGTTGATCGATTATGAGAAGCTCATGTAACTTTCTTTCTTTTGCATAATAAATTGCTCCAAGTAGCTATTTGGCTGGGGCCGTGGACTGTTTCCCTCTCAAGGGTTTTAACCATGTGACAAACATCGGTGTGTTGATCTGTGATCTATTTGTGTGAAGCGGCTGCTCAAGGTGTTCGGTCTTTTGGGAGTACCCTGTGTACTCGAACATGGTATCAGAGCGTTTACAAAGAGTTGCTTTTGATTTTTATCAAGATCTAAAATCGGTATTACCGAAACTTTGAAATGGTTTCTGGTTCTAGAGTTTATGTGCATTTGTGGCCTATGGGAGCTATTCCATTGCGTCCGGAGCGTTGTTTCCATTGGAAAATTGTTTTTGTTTCACCGAAAATCATTTCCGTTTGATCCATAAACACCCATTTCGGCAAATCTTAAGGTATAATGTTACAGTGACGGATTTGTTTAAATTTTTGTTTAAATCTCTCATATTTTATCAGTTTTATTATTAGATCTTTTTGTTTTAGTCTCGAACTATTTCCTTCCCTGGCTGCGTATGCTCTTTGTCGTGCACTTTATGTGATCGCGGCGAATCAAAAACAGTAAGGAAAAGTTGTTTTCTTGTCTTCTCGGCTACGTATGTTCTTTGTTGTGCACCTTGTGCAATCACGGCAAATCAGAAACAACGAGAAAACTTTAAAACGTAGACTTTTCGGGTAAGCCAACCAAGATCTAACCCCATCGTGTGGAAAAAGTTCTTTTTTGTTTTTTTTTTTGTTTTTTTTTGTGATTTGCAGAAGAAGAAAAAAAAGACAAGCACGGAGAACGAGAGAGAAGAGTAAAAAAAAACCCCTTCCTCTTTCCAGTCTTTTACGTACCTTTTAAAATTAGCTCACTTGATCAAAAGTTGTTTTATTCTTTAATAAGTCTTGAGTTCAATTGTTATTAAGCTACTTTTTAGTGCATGCAATTTATATTTTCAAGTTACTTTATTGTAAAAGTGTATCTCACTTAAATAAAATAAAATAAAAAGTAAGGCACTTAAATCTTTTAATTTATTGCCGCACTATTTAAAGTAACATTATTGTAAAAGTGAACATCACTTATTCTACAAAAGTGATTCACTTAAAAACAACTTTATTGTAAAATGATTGTCAAAGTTTGATCTTGGAAAGAGGGGGGTTCTTTTTTTAGTTGGTCAAGTTAATATCTGCCATGTCACTATTGGGGACATCTTCAACATTTTCTTTGATCAAGCATAACTTCATCATCCAGAATCAGTTTTCAGTGCCTTTTTTTTTAAACCGCATATTTTTTCGATCTCTTTGCATCTAGACAGTTAGTTTCTATTCTTTCAGCTATTATTTTACAGTATGGCCGCCCTTTGTGATATTATACTTACAAGTTTTTACTATTTCTCATGGAAATCTCGTATGGAGGATGTTCTGCGAAGTAGGGGACTCTTTAGGATAACCTCACAGAAAGAAACAGAACCCACTAATGATGATAAGAAAATTAAATGGGCAAATAGATGTGATGAAGCTCGTGGATTGATTGGGATGTCAATCTCTACTGATTTGCAATTCCACATATCTGGAATTGATGAACCTGATATAGCTTGGGAAAAGTTGGAATCTGTGTTTGGTAAACACAAAGAAATTCGGGGTCATCAACTTGAGAATGAATTGATTTCCTTGAATCCAAATGATTTTTCATGCATTCAAGACTATTTATCTAATTATAAAACTCTTAGACTCTTATGTGCAGAATGCAAGATTAAGAAAGAAGACAAACAATATATTTATCATATTCTTTCCAAACTTAGACTTGCATATTCCGTTTTTAGATCTGCATTCTACTCCATGAAATAATCATTGACTGCAGCTAGCTATCAAGAGCCTAGTCTTGAATCCTTTTGTGATTCCTTAATTAGAGAGCAAGATAAGCTCATTCATCTAGGAATAATTAACAATGCAGATACATCTGGGAAAACCTTATTGTCCCAACAGAAAGAAAAGTCCAAGCCTCCCAAGAAACAGAATTTTCACAATAATAAGCCAAACAACAAGGGTCCCAAACCCTCTCAGTCGGCTCCTTCTTTAAAAAATGACAAAGGATCTAAGCCAAAAGGAAAGAATACTGAGCGTCATTGCAATTTTTGTAAGAAAGATAATCATGATGAATCTAAGTGTTTCAAGAAGATGGCAGCCTTGGAAGCAGCAATGAAGAAGCACCACATCATCCTAGATTCGTCTTCAGAATCTACCTCTCATGGACATGCACTTTGTGCTTCTGGTTACTCCTATACTGCATCTTCTTCTTCTACTTCAATTAAATGGCTCATTGATTCTAGAGCATCTTATCATATGGCTAAGGATCAAGCCATCTTTTCTACTATGCATGAATGTAACACCAAACAAATATTTGTTGGTGATGATAGATCTCTAAGTGTTGTAGGACCTGGAATAGTTCCAGTAAAAAATGGTCATTTCAGTGATGTACTATGTGTTCCAAAAATTTCCTACAATTTGTTATCAGTCTATCAAATTACTCATTCAGGTGAAGGTAAAACTGTGACGTTTACACCTCACCAAGTTGTAATCAAGGATTTTAAAAATCCTCAAAATGTCCTTACTACTGGAACTGTTGATGATATTACTAGGTTCTACAAATTTAACAACTTTGGGTCATCACATTTTCCTTCAGTTTTTGTTGCTCATAGTGATAACTTGACCAAACTTTGGCATGAGCGATTTGGTCACTTAAATTATCGCTCATTGCAACAACTATGTAAAGACAATATGGTGACTGGTCTTCCGATGGTATCTTGCAAGAATGGTGTTTGTTCCGGTTGTGTACTCGAAAAACATCATCAGGACAGTTTTGACAAACGTACCTCTTGACACACCTCGGTTCCCTTGGAGCTTGTGCATACTGACTTGTGTGGCCCTCCTCCATCTGCTTCCTTTTCTGGTTTCAAATATTTCTTAACTTTCATTGATGACTACTCCAAACGCACTTGGGTTTGCTTCCTAAAACTTAAGAGTGAAGTATTTAACATGTTCTTGGCCTACAAGGCCCTTGTTGAAAAACAATCTGGTTATCAAATTATTAAGTTAAGATCTGACAATGGAAGAGATTGTGTTAACAACAAGTTCACTACTTTTTACATTGAACAAGGAATCCAACAACACACTGTTCCATATACACCACAACAAAATGGTGTAGTTGAACGAAAGAATTGCACTTTAAAAGAAATGTGTAATTGTATAATCCAATCTAAGGGACTAAGTCTTCAATATTGGGCTAAGGCCATAAATTGTGCAAATTACATAGTTAATCGCACACCCACTAAAGTTTTACAAGATATAACACTGAAATAAGCATGGAATAAAATTAAACCAGATGTAAGTCACTTTCGTGTGTTTGGTTGTGAAGCATGGGCTCACATTCCAAATGAAAAATGGAAAGCATTGCAGCCTAAAAGTGAAAAGTGCATATTTGTTGGATATTCTGAAGATGTAAAAGGTTATAGACTTCTTCAGCCCCATTCCCATGATATAATCATTAGAAGAGATGTTAAATTTGATGAAAATCTCTTGGCCTGCGAGCCTAACTTGGTGAGTGTGCCATCTTTGGCCTGCGAGCCTAATTCGACGATTGTGACTTCTTCTTCTTCTTCTTTCAACTTCCTTGACAGGTTTCCAACTCCAATTTCTGATGATGACAGTGAGGATGAAAATCCACCTCTGCCTGCTCATGTTCCTCCAATTGCACCAGCATTAATGCTTCCTCGATGGGTCCGTTCAATATGTGAAACAGATGGTGATCTTGCCGGTGATCCTAGAGATCAACGTCGAACACGTTCTCAGTTTCAGCCAGCCTCTTCTCTTTTGGTTCAAGTTTCTGAGAATCATGATCCAGAAACTTTTGCAGAAGCTTCAGGAAATCCAAATTGGGATGCAACTATGGATGAAGAATATTGTTCCTTAATGGCGAACGATACTTGGGATCTTGTTCCTCTTCCAAATGGAAGAAAACTTGTCATATGTAAATGGGTCTACAAAACTAAGTATGCATCAGATGGAAGTGTTGAAAGACTTAAGGCAAGGTTAGTTGCCAAAGGTTTTTCCCAAGTTGAAGGGATTGACTACAATGAAACCTTTTCTCCTGTCGCAAAAATGAATTCCATCCGCCTTGTTCTTTTCCTTGCAGCCTTACATAACTGGGAAGTCCATCAAATGGATGTCAAGTCTTCATTTTTACATGGTGATTTACAGGAGAAAATTTACATGGAACAACATCCTAGATATGTTCAGGATAACACTAGCCTTGTTTGTCTCCTTAAGCAAGCTCCTAGAGCTTGGTATGCCAAAATGGATAGCTTTCTCCTTGACACTGGTTTTTCTAGATGCCATTCCGACCCCAATGTCTATACCAAGAAAGTAGGAAGCCATGTCATCATACTTATTCTTTATGTTGATGATCTTATCCTTACTGGTAGTGACCCTAAACTTATAACCCATGTGAAATCCAGTCTTAAGCAAAATTTTGAAATGTCAGACTTAGGACATTTGCATTATTTTCCTTGTCTCCAAGTCTTGCAAAACCAACGAAGGCATCTTTCTTTCCCAGTCTAAGTATGCTTGTGACCTTCTTCGTCGCTTCCACATGGAATATTGTAAACCAGCCCCTTCTCCCTTCCAGTCTAGAGTCAAACTTTCTGCCACTTGTACTTCCCCTGAAGTAGATGCCACCTTCTATCGTCAGCTTGTTGGTAGTCTTTTATACCTGACTCATTCTTGTCCTGACCTTTCCTTTGCCATTGGTCATGTTGCCCGTTATATGCAAACTCCTCATGAAAGTCACTGGAAAGCAGCAAAAAGAATACTTCGATATATTCAAGGTACAATTCAGTTTGGGATTCATTACAATACAGAGGGGGAACCTTTGTTGATTAGTTTCACTGATTCAGATTGGGCCGGCGATCCTGATGATCGAAAGTCTACTGCAGGTTGTGTTTTCAATCTGCGATCTGGACCTGTCACTTGGGCTTGTAAGAAACAACAAGCTCTTGCTCTTTCTTCAGCAGAAGCAGAATATCGAGCTGCAGTTAATGCCGGTCAGGAAGCTTTATGGCTTTGACAGATCCTTTTAGAGTTCAGATTCGAGCAGCAACAGCCTACTCCACTTTGGTGCGGCAATAAAAGTGCCATCAAGCTTGCCAAAGATCCAGTTCTACATCAGCGCAACAAACACATTGAGTTACACATGCACTTCATCAGAAATCTTGTTCATGATCGTGTTATTGAAGTGCTCTATTGCCCTACAGATGATCAAGTTGCAGACATCTTCACCAAGTCTCTTACAGAAGCGAAGTTTTCTAAACTTCAGTTTGTGTTAGGAGTTCAGGAAAGTGTCCTTAAGGGGGGATAAGCTCTAATGCCTCCTTCCTTCTCCTAATAGTGTCACTTTTGTAAATCCTTCAATCCTATCCCAAGTTGTTCTTAAGGGGGGATGTTAAGATATTTAGACACTTAAGAGTTAGTTAAGATCAACTTGTGTAATATATCCGTTAGGTAAAAGTGTGTTTCTTTAGTATGCATTTGTAAATATTCTAATCCGACGGTCACGATATGTTCTAGACATAGAGTGATCCGACGGTTCAACTTCTCTTAGATCATACCTACCATTGATCCGTGGCTTAACACCCGATTGGTCCATGATCTCTATTTAAAGAGCGTGGAGGGTCCTTGGCTAGTTGATTGATTATGAGAAACTCATGTAACTTTCTTTCTTTTGCATAATAAATTGCTCCAAGTAGCTATTTGGTTGGGGTCGTGGACTGTTTCCCTCTCGAGGGTTTTAACCATGTGACAAACATCGGTGTGTTGATCTGTGATCTATTTGTGTGAAGCGGTTGCTCAAGGTGTTCGGTCTTTTGGGAGTACCCTATGTACCCGAACATAATTGTGATGAACTAAAGTTGTTAAGTGAAAGGAAATAATGATGATAATATGGATCGATTGATGATCAAGTGGAAATGATTGTTATGAATGACTATTTTTCGAAATACTAACCCACATGGCACAAGGGCTAAGTGATAGCCAAGTACTAAATATGATGTGTGCATTAGCACGTACTTATGCAAAGAACCTTTTGACCAAACCGATGATACGATGACACACTCTGATAATATTGATAGCAGCAGAGAATGATTGGATAGGGTATAGACCCAGTATGTTGAGAGAGATGGATGTATTTCCCACTCTATGTCACTATGATACCCAGGGTCGTGGGAGGGTCGTGCTGAGACACGCTCCCCAAGTTGTTGTGATGACGACAGTCAGATGCCTGTTAGGAGCGGCTAGGTCCGTGGTTCAGCCAATGCCATCACTCTCAGGTTCTTATGTGGCCGAGTCGGTGAAGTCGACATCCACTTCTATACTAGCAAAGGAAGTATAGGGAAGATGCGGACATAGGTTAGGATTGGAGGATGTGTTAGTTAGTAATGTTGAGGGTTTGGCATTCCTTGATACTGAATTAGCAGTAGTAGGTACTCTTCCTTGCACTTGATTAATTAAACTAATGAAAACTTACATGAAGTTAATAATAAGAAACATTAAAGGATTAATTGTTGAAATAACTTGGGATGCTAAAATAATTGTGTTATATTTATGTGTGTTCTACTTGCATGGATGATTATTAGTAGTAGTTAGAAAGTATGCATATGAAGGATGGTATTTGTTATAGTGCATATCCGATTTGTGCATACACTGGACACGCATGCACACCTCGTACATGTACGATAGTATTAATGTACAACATACTCATCACGCTTAAATATTGTATAAATGTCATAGATAACTTAGTTAACGATGTATTATTCAACTTAGGTAATGAATGGTTAAGTTGTTAATGTGTAAATAAGTGAATTAGTCATCATATGTAAACACTATAATAAACAATTAAGGTAAGTATTGTCAATTGAAAGTGTCGTCAATGTGAGAAGGTGTAGATAGAACACTAACACTAAAGAATTGTCTTGTCTAACTGATAAGCATGATTAATTAACCCATTAAGGGTACCTTGTTTTAATACAAATATGATATGCTTATACTAAATTAGTTATCGATTAAATAAATAAGTGTTGATATTATTATTCATCATTAATGGTAATAATAGTTACTTTTATTATTAATTGTTATTAGTATATTTATTATTAATAATAATGTTAGTTTAATAACATTATTAATAATATTATAACCATTGTGGGATACACCTAAGCTCCATTGATTATGTTTAACTAAATTATTTGTCTGTCCAATTGATTTACATGTTTGGTAGCATATACATACATACATATTTTATTAGTGGTTGAACCTAAAGGAGATGTGATTGATGTACTTAATATATTTATTCAACCAATACAATTATTAGACTTCAAATTACAAACTAAGACATTATTGTTGAATTGGATTTGGTTGGTAAATAGTTAAGATGGATATTATCCAAAATCTTCAAAAGTCACCCAAAATATAATATTTTATTCTAAGACACTTAATACAAAACGGTGACTGGAACAAGCATTAATTAAATCAATCTAAACCATTAGGTGATCCTACCTAGAAAAATTATCAATCAAATCAATAATACCAACTTAAATTGCATTAATATTATTGAGCAACTCGAGATAAAGAAAATGTAAGAACTATATTTAATTATTATTTTTGTTTTGATTAATGGGATATAATTAATGATTTTGGGTCCCGGGAAATGAGTTGGAGGGCGGTGGTGTAAGAATGAAGGAGGGAAAATGGGTATTAAGGCAAGGTAGGAAGGAGGAGAGGGGGGGTCCATTTTTCTTTTGGGGGAGAATATGACTTAGGATTTTTATGAGAAGGGAGGCAGATCGAGGAGGGGGTTAACTCGGGGATTTGAGAAGGTGGGAAACTCAAAGGAAGGGGAAAATTATCTGGAACTAAGAGAGGTTGTTATTCAAGTTATCGGATTATGGGCTCGGGGGTTAGGAAACCCATTGGTTTCCTAAGGCTAGCACGATAAGCTGGTCGACAAGGTGGTTTGTTGGTTTGGTCAATAAGTTTTTGGCGAAGGGAAGCTACGAGAGGAGGACACAGGAGCTACAAGAACTATATATAAACTACATAATCCAGGCATTCTGCAAGCATTATCTTAGACTATTTCAATTTTTGTATGAAATGGAAATATGCTTTATAAATTTTGATTTATCCCATCGGTATGTTGCATAATTAGTTTGTTAAAATGCAAATATAAATATGTGAACAAAAAATGTTGTAAATATTCCATTCTATTAGAATAGAGGCTCTGGATGAGCCTCATTACATCAAAAGCTTAGAATTGATAAATTTAGTGGATCCCCATGACAGAGGAGCATTACAAAAATCCTTAGATAAGTCACATTAATGTTTTAATTGTCGACTATTAAAATATTTGGGTATTACATAGGTGTGTTGTTCCCACATAATACCCATGTATTGTGTTATACTTGAATTATACATATCTAATAGTCTTTGTATTTAGATTATGCTTATGTAGTTTCTATTGTATTCAGATGTAACATGTGTATATTTTGTCATAGCAAAGTTTCAATCCTAAAAGTGTGGTGAACCTTTCTCGAATGTGCTCCAAGAAACCGAGCAAGGGTTTCAGATGTCGACTCAGGTGTGGATCGACCACCTCCTGCCTCATACAAAGTAATTTTTAGATCCATGATTCAGTCTCTCAAGTCAGGAGCCAGATCGGAGGTGACTTGATCCATTAAGAAAAGAAATGATATTTTAAAGATAAATATCCCTATGACTGCACCACGCCAAAAGGTAATTGCAATGTCTAACAAATGCATGATTGTCCAATTTACAAGAATCTGGCCTTCTCTCAGGTCTATGGAGACTTTGGATGCAAAATGTAAATTTAATCAAAGTGAGAACTATACATTATTTATGTGGGAAAGTATTCTATGCCTTCTTGTATGAGTTTAAAGAATACAAATATTTAATATTTCAAAGTTGTCCATATTTATTTAGTAATCGAGCAATGTATTTGAATAGATGGACTCTAGAATTTGATCCAGACTTAGGCATCCCCTCGGCAGTACCAGTTTGGGTAAGACTACCTCATTTTCCTTTGCATTGTTGGGGTCATAACTCTCTAAAAGACATTGAGAATGCATTGAGGAAATTCATTGACAAAGTTGAACCTAAGCATGCAATGTTTCAATATGCATGAATTTGTGTTGAAGTAGACCTAGAAAAAGGTCTTCCAAAAGCAATTATCTTAGTTCTTGACAATTGAAGCCACTATCAATAGTTTCACTATGAACAAATCCATTTTAAGTGTAAATCTTGTCAAAACTATGGCCATTTTACAAACTATTGCAAAAAGGGGGGATCCAATGATAGCTTCTCAAAATACAAAGGAAAAATGGCAGCAAGCCCATAAGAAGTCAAAGCAAGCCATCAATCATGAGTCATCTTCATCCCAGGTAGAACTATCTCCAGTGTCAAGCCCTACAATAAATCTCTTTACAATTCTTCAAGAATTTCTTGTGGCATTCTCAGAGGTCGTAGCCCCATCGATTAAATAACTTGCTTATGCTTTCCCTCTTAAAGTATCCTCCATGCTCTTAGGAGTGGACTTCTCAAATCTTGAAAGACGTAAAGACAATAACCTAAAAAATGTGGAGGAACTTGAATTAATGCAAGAGGTGGAAGGAACTCCATCTAGGGTCTTAACAAGGAAACAAGAAAATAAACCAACCACCTAGGAAGAAAAGGATACGGAGGATTGAGAAGGAAGATATACTAGAAAAGTAGGGAGGAAACCTGGTAAGGAAATTCGGGAAGAAACAACCAACAAAGAAAAGATATGGGGTTGCAAACTACTCTAGATCGAAGCAATTCCAATAATTTGATTACTAGGGACATGGCAGCACTAGGAACTCCTAACAATATCGAGGCAGGGCAACCAAGATCAATTAAATAATGAAACTAGTCGGTATGGGGAGCATGAATAAATAAGCTATAAGATATTTAATAAAAATGGAAAAACATGTGATCGTTCTTCTCTAGGTGACTAAAATGCAAGTGAACGAAATGCAAGAAATAGGACAAATGCAATGGAAAAATAGTGATGGACTTTCAGTGAGCTCGGTAGGTGCTTCTGGAGGAATCAATACAAGATGGAGGAATCAATACAAGATGGGACAGATCAGAATTTGAATTAATCGACTTCAAGCAAAATCAACATTGCCTTCTAACCTACTTGGTAAGTAAATCATGGGAATATATTTAATTTTTTCAATATATATGTTCCTGTGCATTATAGAGAAAAGTAGGACTACTACCAAACATTAGCAAATTTAAGGGAAAAAATAGGGATAGATAACTGTAATTTTGTTGGAGATTGCAATACAATGTTCCCAAGAATAAAAACGAGGAGGATCTAGAGTTAAAGATAATTCTATAGAGAAATTAGATGATTAGATTTAAGAATGGTATCTGATTGACAATAACCCCCAAAAAGGGAGATTTACCTACTCTAATAGGAGGACTGGACAGCGTTTCATTGCTATCATCTGGACAGATGTCTTGTAAGCAACAACATTCTTGAAGAAGATCAGTTAATCTAATTAGCTATTATCCCTTTTTCCACCTCGTACCATAAGCCAATTAGCCTCTTTGTATCAAAGAATATTAATTACGGTCCTCTCCCATTTAAATTTAATCATGTGTGGCTTAACCATCCAAAGGATAATGAGATCATTTGGAAGAAGAAATGGGAAGGATCGCCTAGTTTCATATGGGAATCTAAACTGGAAGATGTGAAACATGCACTAAAAAGATGGTCAAAATATCATTTTGAAAAGAATTATGTTGAAAAACATAAAATTAAGGTTCAACCAGCAGCAATTCAACACCAAATGGAAATGGCAGAACCTACTCAACAAATGAAAATGGAGGAAATTGAAATGAATAAGAAGTTACATTCAATAAGCAGAGCGGAGGAGGAGCATTGGAGGCTTAAATCAAGAAGTTTGTGGTTGCAAGTATAGATATAAATACTTCATTTTTTCGTAAACAAGCCAAAGCAAGACGGTGCAGAAATAACGTCGAACAAATTCAAAATTCTAAGGGGAATAATCTAAAGGAGTATAGGGAAAAAAAGTGGGAAGCATTTCTGCATTTTAAAAACTTATTATCAAATCAGGTGGAAATAGATCACAATGCAAGTGAGGAAATACTTGAAAATATTCCTAATCTAATCTGACATGAGGAAAATCGGGACTAGTTAAAGATGTGCAGGAAATTGAAGTTTTAAATGTCATTTGGAATCTTGAACCTGATAAATTGCTGGTACCGGATGGTTTTTCCATAGGTTTCTACCATCAATTTTGGGATTTGATTAAGATATCTTTGCAAAATGATTAAATGGTCTCTTATAAAAGGTAAGGTAGGAGGAAGTATAAATTCTTATTTTCTTGTCCTCGTCCCAAAAGAAAAAATCCTTACAACCTTTCGCAAATTTAAACCAATATCCTTGTGCACCTATTCTTACAAAATCGTCACCAATATTATAGCAACAAGAGTCAAATCTCTTCTAGGGAGGATCATCTTGGAAAACCAAGGTCGTTTCATTCCCAAAAGGCACATATTGGATAACTTTATCCTAATCTAGGAGGAAATCCATTCTAGTAAATTAAGAAAAGAAAGAGGAATGGTTATAAAAATGGATATGGCTAATGCTTTTGATTGTGTGAGGCACTTCTTTATTCTTGAAGTTTTAGGAAAATTTGGATTTTCTGCAACTTTCATTGGTTGGATTCAATCTTGTATATCCAAACCATGGATTGCCCCTTTCATTAATGGCATACCAACTGAATTCTTTCAAGGGGAAAGAGGGTTGAGGCATGGTTGCCCTCTATCTCCCATTATGTATATTTTGATGGCTGACACTATCTCCCATTATGTATATTTTGATGGCTGACATTGAGTAGATAATTGGAAGTTGAAAAAGAAAAGAGAAAGATATTGGAAGTTGAAAAAAGAAAAGGGAAAGATAATTGAAAGTTGAAAAATGAAAAGGCTGACATTAGGATTGTAAGAGGAGTAAAGGAGATAAATAATTCCCATTTTGTTGATGATACTTTGTTGTATGGAGGTGCCTCAGTGGTTATTGCTGCAATATTTAAATCCATATTGGATAAATATCTAATAAATTTTGAAGGAGAAGTGCATAAGCATAAATGCCATGTTTATGGATAGAATTCAAAAATTATTCATAGAATTGCTAAGGTCTTGGAATTTTCTGCCAAAACAGAGTGGAAATCTTGGGAATTCCAATTTTTCTAGGAAGTCCTATACAACAAATTCCAATTTTTCTAGGAAGTCCCTTAGCTCCAGATTGGAACAATGTGATTGAGAAAATCAAGAAAAAGATGGAGCAATGGGGAACGCAGTGGCTGAACACTACAGGTAGAGTGGTTTTTATTAAGTCTGTCCTATCTTGGTTAGAAACATACTAGAATTCAATATTGCTAGCGCCCTTAGGGATCTCAAGTCAGATTGATCAGATGCAACGTAATTGTTGTGGAAAGGAGGGAAAGAAAATAAACAAATACCGTCTAATCAGTTGGAAACAAGTGATAGCTCCTACTAATAAAGGTGGTTTGTTAGTTAGATATACAGCCATGTTAAGTAGGGATTTGGGAGTAGGGATTTGGGAGATAAAATTTTGTGGAATATCACTACAGGGGTTGAGTCTTGGTGAAAATAAGCTATAAATAAAATATATACGCAATCATCAAGAAATAGGATTATGGATCAACAATTTGATAAAGAATCATGCATTAACATCTGGAATTTGTGTAAAAGTTCCACAATGGTCTTAAAAAACAATACGTCTTGGAGGCCAGGGAATGGTAAAAGTATCAAAATATGGCAGGATCGAATCTAGGGGAGGACGGAGTTCAAATCTTATAACCACTTAAATCAAGGGCAAAAATGGATGAAGGAAAATGGCATCACTACATTGGCAGATATATCCGAATGGAATGCAAAGGGTGAATGGAAGGGATGGACGGTTACAAATCTTTCGAAAGAATTGGAATACCAATGGAAGGAAATTATATCTCTTTTAAATGGGCTTTCCCATTTTGATAACATTGTCAGTGACAGGAGGGTTTGGCGAAAAAAATTTGGTATATACACAATGAAAGAAGGCTACAGTTTGCATAACAATATCATGTGCGAATTCCCAAGGGACTACATCTGGAATACAATTTGGAAAAGTGATGCCTTGCCTAAAATTAAGGTGTTCAAATGGATTTTATGTCATGGAATAATTTTAACCATTAACAATCTGGAAAGGAGAGGTATTTAGGGTCCCTCATAGTGTTATATGTGCAATCATGATGAGGAGACCACGAAACATATTTTTTGGGAATGTATTTGTTGTAGAAGTTTGGAGTATAATTTTTGAAAACTTAAGTATAGACGCTACCATTCCTTCTAACTGGCGAGAAGCCTCTGTACTTAGCATAAATTCTATAATAGGATATTCAAAAATAAGCTTATGATGAAGCAAGTCTCGAAACTCCTTCCACTTGTCATTTTCTGGAGAATATGGTTAGCTAGGAATGTAGATATATTCAAACAATACAAGGCGGTCACTGGAGAAGTTTTAGCTTAAGTATGGGAAAAGATACTGGAGATTATTCATAATAAAGGTCCAGCTAAAGAACGGTTAGAAGATTTGACAATTGAAGAGAAAAATCGAGTTGGAAGACTGAATAGCCAGCCTTAACTAAAACCCACAAGGAATAATCTAAGGTAGAGAAGAGATACCTCCTGGCTATTGAGAATCAATTTCACTGAAATGATAGATTGGATAAATATGAAACAACAATATATACTGGCAATCCAGGTGTGGCAGGTGCAGGGGGTGATTTTTTACCCCAGAGGAAAACAAGAACTCAAGTATGCATGAGTTCTAGGTGAAGAATTAAACAATCAGGCTATGGCTCTTGCTCTTGCTCTGTGGCATGGTATACAGCTTGCCAAAAGTAATCATATCCAGAAGTTGACAATTGTTGGGGATTCCATGATTTTAATTCGTTTTTTGGATTTGAATTCGTACCCGTTGGAAGGTCCTCTATGTCAAACCATGGGGAGAGTGAAGCATATAGTGAGTGAAATTGAATAATTTAAATCTATTCACTTCCTATGTTCATCCAACAAATTAGCAGATTTGCAAGCCAACAAAGCTTGTATATTATTTCAGGGCACAATGGAAATAAATGGGAAGGTGGTTGGCATTTAATATCAGTAAGCATGATAATTCATCCTCTAACGTGCAAGATCGGGGAGATGAATGGAACCTTGATTTCATTGTAATGTAATATGGATATAAATGTGTCTTATGAGTTGTACAAGAGGATCCTTTGCACCAAGGGCTTCTCTTCTTTGGTTTTTAGACCATATCCCTTTGTGCTTGAAACTGTGTTTGTGCAGCTATTCCGGGGTTTAAGTATGATTCTTTTGCTTTCAATTTTTAAAATTTTATGGCTCTAGTTTTCAAATCTAGATGGAAGTGGAATAAGGAGTGTAAGACTTGGAACGAGGATATATGTTATTGCTCGAAGTACTCTGATTATAATATCTTCATTGCCAGCAGTTAATTTTTTTGTTGTTGTTGATGATATCAACTGGCAATGGGATAATAAGAGAAAGAAGCTGGATAAAGGTAATACTCTCTGGTTTTCATTTCACCAGGGTTTTGGAAGGAAATTATAAAATAACTAGGGTTTTAATTCGGCATTTCCATAGCTCAATTATACAAGGTCTTCGACATCAATAGTTGTGCTCTAGCTTTGGTCGATTGGCAATGGAATTTCCGGAGGCAGCGGACTGGTGAAAAATATTGTAGGCTTTAGGGTATCATGGAGAATATAGTTGATAGGATGGATATAGTAAACATAAATAACGAAGACAATGACAGTGGTGTTCTCATTAAGTTGGTACATAAAGTTAACAAGTTGGAGAGGGAAAACTATAAATAAAAAAACAAGTCCATCATTAGAAGGAAAATTTCTTTCACTTGACTTCAGCTTAAAAGATTGGATGACCAAAAACATTCATTTGAACTCTAAATTGGTTATGGGTGAAGCAGAAATTGAGCTCTTGAAATCCAATTCCTTATCTCAAGGGAAAGAAATCAAGGAGTTGAAGAGTCAATTCTAGAAACATGGCAATAATGAATTTTAAGCTTTTGGCAGAGTTATATTAATTTTTTTATAGTGAGACCTCAGACAGTTCACCTATGGATGGTCAGATGAAAATTGAAAGTGCCAAAGAGATGGTGGATCTAGCCAAGCAAGAACAGTCCAACGCTCCAGATTAAGAGAAAACTGCAGGCCTGTAATGGCCAGGTCTCAAAATTTTGATCAATTTTTTTATAAGTCCACACTACCCCGTGGAAAATTTTGTCGTCGGTATTTTGGTAAAATAGATTGGAATTTTAGAGGCAATATTCTAGTATATGGATAGATATATTTCTCTCATTTCATTTTTGTCAAATTATATGTACAGATCTATGTATTAGAAACATTGTACTCAGGATGTCCAGTTAGGCCGCATCCTCTTTTTCATAATAATACAAGTATCGTTATTGTTAAAAAAAACATTGTATATTTTGTCGATATTATCATAGATGATCAACGTGGCCATATAGGGATGTCCAAAAAATGTCTTGATATTAGCAATTTTTTATTCATTTTTTCGTTGTGTGTTCTTTTTTGGGCTTTCCCATTTGTTTTTGGGGGGCGGAATTAGACCAAAAGCCCATGAAATTGACTCATTTTTCTATTTTTATTTAAAATAATATTAATAATATCTAATAGAAAGAAATGAGTGAGAAATTTAAAAATTGTCAAGTTTCCCCTTTTTATAAAACAACTCAATATTTATGCTCAACCCTAACTATGATAGGGTTAGTGTTTTGCTTGTTAGGTTTGTTTGGTACTATCAAAAATTATTTTCACCCTTCTATTATCGTAATATTATCGGAATTTTGAGAATGATGGTAACCATAGAATATATTCTCGGAAATAAGCTACCACCATTTTATCCTTTTTGTATTACGATGTATATTGCAATATTTTGCATTGCTTGATTCATTAATAGATTATGGTTTTCACTACAATTATCTTCCTTCAATACTAAGTTCACATTGCTTATAAAATATTACGTGTTCTTTCATTTCATTCTACATCCAAACTAGATAAGTGGTATTAGTGATTCATGTTGGGGTTCTCTCATATTGTTTGGTCTCTAAAGTAGATTAGCAAGGGTGAAGCCAAGATCAAGTTTGTTTGGGCCAAGGAATAGCAAAACCAATTGAGGAGTTGAAGTCTCACCTCTATATAACCCTATTCCCAATTTTCCAAATCCACAAAATCTATTAGAAATTGGGATAGAATCCTTAATTGATTACTTCATAAATGGGAAAACTATATTCTAGGAAAGGAAACAATGATTTGTTGAGTATGGTTGCCATTGATGTCAAAAGAATTAATTAATGACAAAGGAAATGACATGACATGTACGATGATGTGACATGTGAGATGAGGTTGCAAATTCATATGATGATTTTATAGTGCTCTCATGAAGTCATTTTTACAATTTGACACTATTCTGTAAAAATATGCAACTTGTTGAAACTCTTGCCGAAACTATGAAACTTGACTAAGTATAGGAAAATCGGAGTTCATTGATGACAAAGGAATAACAAGGGAAGTGATGACATTGCATGTGGCATGTGTGATGAGGTTGCAAAGTCATATGATGGTGTTCTATTCCTCTCATGAATTCATTGTTACAATTTGACACCATTCTATAAAAGTATGGCAACTTGTTGAAACTCTGAAAATTTGACTAAGTATAAATTCTTCTTAATCTGCCTAAGGGGCCTTTGTAAAATAAATGTCATCTTTTGTATTTGATGAATTAAATGGTTACGAGGATATAAACATATATATTGTTGTCTTGGTAATATAAACATATGATTGGTTTGTCAAGACAGTCTCTGAAGGCGAAGTTATTAGTCTTCTAAAAGTGTTTTCTAGCATGATTTGCATTGTTTCAGTTCTGGTAAATCTGCCTAAGTGGCCTCAGTAAAATGCCCGACATATTTTGTAGGATACTGATGAAAATTATATGAGACCATAAGGTTTTATCTTGTTGGTGTGTGCATTTGACCATCGTCTCAGTTCCCCTAAAATGTGCTTGAAGAAAAAGTTATAGATCTGCCAAAATGAGGTTTCAGACTGTTTTGGGAAACTTGTTGAAAATTGGTCTTGTGAAATCATGAATCTGGGTGTCTATTTTTTTTTTTTTTTGGGGGGGGGGGGGGGGGGGGGGGGGGTATGAGAAAAGCAGTGTTGTTTTTGCAAGTTTCTCAACTTCGAGCAAAGATAAATTAGATTTGTGTTTAGAATTTCATTTTGTCGTAAAAAACTTGTAGAGAATTGTGTTAGCTTTCTATCGGTTATTTTTTAGATTTTTTTATTGCCATTTGATATGTCATTTTTGCAAGTGTTTGATAGTATGTTCTTAATTAATGAAATTGTGATAAATAGTCATGTTTTTAGATTACAATTTATTCATTATTAAACTATTGTTCATTAAAAACAAAATATGTTATGATTATCTAGACAGATTGTACTAATGTCTGACTATAAGTTTGTATCCAACAACTGCATACAATAATTATTAGAATTTTTTGAAGTGGACCAATCTGGAAAAAAAAACAAAAAACAAAAAACAAAACAAAACAAAAACTAGCATAAAACTGACAAGTTTATTTAGACACAACATCTTCCCTAATTTCCAATTTAAAACAAAACAACTGAAACCAATCTGGGGAAAGAAAAAAAAAAAAAAAAAACTAGCATAAAAGTGACAAGTTTATTTAGACACAACATCTTCCCTAATTTCCAATTTAAAACAAAACAACTGAAAGTACCCTTTTGAAGAAAACACATCAAGGTTTTGCAGCATGGGTTTTCCAAAAAAATTCATCGTGTATTTATAAAGTTATTGAATTTTCATTTCACTGAATTCTATTAAATTTTGAAGCAATCCAGACACCTTCTAAGAAAAATAATAAATAAAATTAGTGGATCACACCAAATTCAACAAAATTCACATCTATAGAAAGTAGATTGAATTATGCAACTAATGGTATTATTTATGAAGAGAAATTATAAGTATCCCATATGATTCGATCTCTCCGAAATTGGAAGAAGACTCAAAAATGTGATGGAAAACCATTTCTAAAGATTTCGAGTTTTTCGGCCGAAAAGTATAATAGTTTGACCGAAAGTTAGTTTTAACGGACGGAAAATAGTTCAGTCGAACTAATAGTTGTGCCGAAAAACCTTTATTTTTTTTTCGTCAGCCAAAAAACTTGACGCGCCTTTTTGAAACATCGTGCAATTTACATTCATATTTATAAGAAACATGTTTACACATATTTTCACATTTTTAAAAACATCACAATTTTACAAATACCTTTACAAACAAAGGTTAAATTTTGTGGTAAGTGCTCTTTAGCAATTTTTTTATGGAAAATTTTCTTTTGGGCAGTATTTTATAGTAAAGTGTTCTTAGAAATTATCTTCTAAGAACGAGGCTCTTTCTCTTTAATAGTAAAGATTCTATCGGGAAACTTTTTATGGTAAAATGTTCTTAGAAATTATCTTCTAAGATTGAGGCTCTTTTTCTTTGATAGTAAAGATTCTTTTTGAGAAAAAATTTATAGTAAAATGTTCTTAGAAATTATCTTCTAATATGGAGGCTCTTTTTCTTTGATAGTAAAGATTATTTTTGGGAATTTTTTTATGGTAAAATGTTCTTAGAAATTATCTTCTAGATGGAGGCTATTTTTCTTTGATAATGAGGAATTTTTTGGGAAATTTTTTTATTGTAAAGTGTTCTTAGAAACGATCTTTTAAGGTGGAGAATTTTTTTCTTTAGTGAAGATTTTTTGGGGAAATATTTTATGGTACATATGTTTTCAAAGATTCTTCACCAATTTATTCTATGGTGGATTTTTTTTTTTAATTATTTTGAACAATATTTTATGGACAAGTCTTCTAAGGTGAGTTTTTTTTCTTTGATGATTAAGATTCTCTCTAGGGCAATTTATTCTAAGGTGAAGGTATATATTGAATAATTATGGGCAACAAAAGAGAGCGAAAGAGGAAATCTGATCGCACTCAAGATGGTGCCTTACATAATGAAAAGCAAAGACTCAAATACCATGAAAAAAAGAAACAAAAGAGTACAAATATTCAGGACATCCCTGATGATGACGTAATTAGAGATTTGGATCATAATGTTGATGATATGAATGTTCAAAATCATATTCAAGAAGAAATTGAACCAGGTATGTACAAATATTGTAAATTTGTTTAAAATCCAGTAACTGGTTTTTTGTAAATGTTTGTAATTTTGAAAATAATTTGCAAAATGCAGATACAGATTTACATCCTAATGTTGATCAAGATGTTGAAGACATTGATGAAGTCGAAAATGATGTAAATATTCAATAAAGTATATATATATATATACACACACACACCTCTACTTGATATATATATATATATATATCAATCAAGTAGAGGTGTGTGTGTGTATATATATATTGGTTATTAAACTATTTTAAACCATCTAATTTTTTATATAATTATGAGTCATATATTTTTTTATGTTTCAAGTTAAGTATATTTGAAATATGTTAAATTAAAATTGAAATTGAAATATATATAGATGGTTTCATCCTTGAGGACGACATGTTACAGAATGTTGATAAAAAAAAATTCGGAAACACAAAACCTTACCATATTGTACGATAACGTGTTGAAAAGATACATGAACAATTTCTGGAAACAAAAAAAAAAAAAGTGGCAACAAAAGCTCAAATTTTTTAGGTGTTTGTTAGTCTCCAAGAAGTTGAGGGAAGCTTGGCACTATTGGGTATTCAAAAGGAGACAAAAGATTCAAAGGTGAAGCAAAATGTGTTTGAAGATATAGTCGATGCAATAAAAACTATTGGAAAATCTAGAAAGAAAAATATTAGTGTTGCACGTAGAATAATACAAACAACAATTATTTCATCTAATACTAGACAAAAACGTTTGACAACACAGATCGGAAGAGTTATTGGAACTTCGCGGAAAACATTGTACAAATATAACAAATTTCAATTACAAATAGATGCAAATGACGAGCTTGCTTATTGGGCAATTATTTGTAGGAAACCCTATAAAGATAGGCTCGATGAAAGTGTAAAAGCTATGATGTGTGAATATTGGGTGGAAAATTCTCGTGTTTCACCAAATGCAAGGGATGTGATATGACGAAGAATATCTCGAAATCAGTATGAAAGCCATCCAAAACATATATTGGAGATGAATCAAATACAATTGTTCAATAAATTCAAAGATGCGCACAGAGAAGTGAATTTGTCAATCAAAACATTTGTACAACAAAAGCCATGGTATGCCAAGGCCCATCACTATTCGTGACACATGTTGTTGTCGCTATCATGTTAAATTTGAATTATATTATGACACATTCCTTCAGTTTGGTAAAACATTTTGGCCGAATTCACCTCCTTCCACAATTCATGCTTTTATATCTGAAATTCTATGTGAAAGAGATAGTCACGAGATATTTTACAGCAAAAGATGTGTCGGTGGAAAGAAATGTGATCATTGTGGAAATCTAGCTTTATTCCACCATAAATATCCTATTGATATGAATGATCAATCATTGTCGAATATAATAGTTGATTGGAAGGGATATGAATATGTCACTTATTCCCACAATTCTACAAGTTCTACAAATGCTCTTTCCAAAAGGATTGATTTACAAGAAGATAAAATCAGTGATAAAGGGTTTTTGAAGAAGTTTGAAAAAGAAATTTATAAATACATCAAACATTCACATAGAGCATGATGGTAAGACATGCAATTCAAACAATCACGTGATGTTTTTCCAGTAGGGACTATTTTCTCTATGGTTGATTTTGCAAAGAATTACACATCTGAAGCACAAAAAAAATACAAAGTGAATATTATCATTCTGACCAAGTTTCTATATTTGTCCATGTTCTATATAGACATGCTCAACACAATGTTGATGATATAGAAAGCACACATGACAATCGACATGTGATCAAGGAATATCATTTCTATATCAGTGATGACCGCACACATGATACACATTATGTACAACATTGTTTTGATATTATTTATGGTTCATTGAAAACACATGGAATTGTAATGAATGAACATTGGATATGGTCATATGGATGTGCAAGGAAATTTAAATCTTCACGATCATTCTTATGGCTATGTCACCTTCATAAAAAAATAAATATTAAACATCATTGGAAATTTTTTGAAACTGGTCATGTAAAAGGAGAGCACGATGGTGCAAGGGCATGTGTAAAACGAGCACTTCGAAGACATCAAATGAACCATTCTAACAATCGATTTGTGTGTGCTAATCAAGTTGTTCAATGGTGTCGTGTAAATCTCAGCCATGAATGCAATCAACAATCAAAGGATGTGCGCAGGTATGAACTTTGTTTTCAAAACAAATTTATTCAACTTTGAATGACTTTAACATGTACATCTAGGAACATTTTACTCACATGTACATACATTGTTTATGTTGGATAGGTCATTTTGGCATATTGGAATCCAAGATGTAGATAGATGAATCTCATATGATGCTAGCACCATTCATGGACCTCGATATTTACACTCAATCAAAACAAAAACCTTCCAAAATGTGTTTTCATTTGATAGTAGGAAGCTAACATGCCTTTGTCCTATTTGCATGGAGGACACAGAATCATTAGACATTTGTGAAAACGTCGATGGAAATTATGTTAAACCTTGGAAACACAACGAAATTAATCAAAAAGGGAAAATGCCACTTGCAAGCTTTGAGGAGTTGGAATCAGAGGACATTGCAACATCAACTAATTGTGATAGAATTTCCGATTTTGTTAGAGAAGGTAAGTTTATGTACACTTGAATAAATGCCATTTTTTTATTTTAAAGATTTTTTACTTGAATGTCAAATATATATCTATATATGTGTACATGTGTGTAATATATATATATGAAAGTTGCTTGATAATGAAGACGATTTTGACAAATTCAATGTTCTTATTTATGTGCAGGAGATGTATTTGTTGTAGTTGTACCCATACACAACAATGAAAATGTCAGATATTAATTGATGTGATGCATAAAGAGAAAGATGAAATTATTGAAGGACTATGATGTCAAAGGTTTTATATATGAAAGAGTGTCAATTCTATTGAAATGTTATTTTTTTCAAGAAACACATCAAACTGAAAGTGGCGTTCACTTTAAAGACTATCAACCTGATGTCATATGCTACCAATATAGTCATTTGGTATGCGCAACTCACATAAAGTTGATAGAAGTTAAATAATAATAATAAAAATTAAAGCTAGAAGAAGGAAGATGTCAAAAGTTGATCATGAAAGAATAATTCAAGACGACATTCCTTTACAATCTTATTTCTAATTTGAAACATGTTGAACATGATACATTCTTTTTACATTGGACATCTTGATTGGTTTTATAATTGTGACACTCAAATAGAGTGATTATTGATAAGTTTGCTAGATTGTTTTGATGGTTTTTTTTATGTACATTCCTTAAAAATTGATTGTTCAAAATTATAATGTTATGCACTTGAGTACGTGTTATTAAATTGTGAAATTATGAGATCTATTTCACTTTGAAACTTATATGATATTATTCTTAGATTGTTGAGCTTATGTACATCAAATTGATGAAACTTATATGATACTGTTCTTAGATTGCTGAGCTTATGTACATCAAATAATGAAACTTATATGATATTTGTCTTAGATTGTTGAGCTTGTGTACAACAAATTGATGAAACTTATATGATATTGTTCTTACATCATTGAGCTTATGTACAAAAAATTGATGAAACTTATATGATATTGTTCTTAGATTGTTGAGCTTATGTACATCAAATAATGAAACTCATATGATATTGTTCTTAGATTGTTGAGCTTATGCACATCAAATTGATGAAACTTATATGATATATTATTCTTAGATTGTTGAGCCTATTTACATAAAATTGATTGATGAATTATATTGAGTGGCCATAACTTTTTAGCATTATGATATGTATCAAGTAAATAGCCATAATTGTTACTTTTGTTTAGAAGCAATTTCTAAAATATCAAATTAGATTAGAAAAGTTTTAAAATACGTACATTTTTCTTATTGTGTCTTACACAGATTTTCATTATTTTAATTGTTATATACAATATTGTTTTATTAACAGAATTTAAACAAGTGGTCCTACCAAAAAGTCAATATTCAAATTGAAGCATTGTATAAAATTGCATTATATACACTAAGATTATTAACCAAATATTTATCATGATATCAATGATAAATCATGATATCAAAATGATAAATCAATGATGGCCACAGTGTCCTAGAACGATTTATATAGTCATACACATAGAGTTTATCTTATAAGGAAACTAATCTTAAAACCAATATTCTAAATCTATAAAATTTGTATAAAGTATATCTAATTGAATATTCTACTCTATCATATATTATTATACGTAGATGATTGAAAACATTCCTAACTAACATATCCAATCAAATCCACAATTATACATAAATCTAAAACATTAATTAAATCTATTCATCATAACCAAAAATAATATCAAGTTAGGAAAATCATTTAAACACATGTGCCACATAGTGTATAAACATTAACTAATTCTAAAGACATTAATAAATCTATGCATCGCATGACCATATTAAATCATTTAAACAATATATATATGTGTGTGTGTGTGTGTGTTTAAAATATATAAGTTTAAAGTTCTAATGCAATTTCGTTTACAAACACAAGTATAAAAACATAACTTTGAAATATAATAATATAACTTAAGCCTCTTACGTATCTTTCCCTCTATGATGGCCATGAACCTAAAAAGAAATATTGTTTCATTTGTGTCCAATGATTAGGAAGGTTCATGTACTAAAGGAAAACATAGGTATTCCAAAAACATTTGACAACAAATTGTTTAATACTATTATATACAACTTGTCATCATATAGTTATAGAAAAAACTCTAATCTATTTAAGTAAATAAAAAACCTCAATGTATTCATAAGAAATATTCATAACAAATAAGTTGTTATCATTTTTTGTTAGAAGGGTAAATATGATACATTGAAGTTTATAACTATATTTAAACCAATACACTCACAACCAATATTCAAGAGAACCTTAACAGAAAACATTAATGTCTTTATGTTCAAATTCTCAACATTCTAAACCAATATTATCAAATGCTCAACATTATAAACCAATATTCAAGAGAATATTAACACAAAACATGTTTCCTCTTTTCATAATAATCTTATTATGTAAAGCAATAAACAAAGATTGAAATAATATTGAATTAACTTAAAAATGACAATCAAAAGAGAGGATTTTTGGCACATGATAAGTCAAACTATTTATTTTAGAAATAATAGTGTCCTAGAACGATTTATATAGTCATACACCTAGAGTTTATCTTATAAGGAAACTAATCTTAAAACCAAGATTATATTATAAGATTTGTATAAAGTGTATCTAACTGGATATTTTATTCTTCATATATAATTCTACGTAGATTATTGAAAACATTCCGAACTAACATATCCAATCAAATCCAGAGTTATACATAAATCTAAAACATTAATTAAATCCATACATCATGACCAAAAATAATATCTTTAGGAAAATCATTTAAACACAAGTGCCACATAGTGTATAAACATTAACTAATTCTAAAGACAATAATAAATCTATGCATCACATGACCAAATTAAATCATTTAAACAAAATTAAATTATATTTCAACTTGATCCAAAAACTATATATATATATATATATATATATATATATACAAGTTTTAAATGATAAGTTTAAAGTTCTAATGCAATTTCATTAACAAACACAAGTATAAAAACATATAACTATGTAATATCCATTGTATGGATATCATTATCCACATTCTCCTCGTGATTGACTTATAACACATGCACCATTTAATTAAGCTTCAATATATAAATTTTGTACAGTAAATAAACTTTAATAAAAATACAATTGGAATTTAAAATAATAAATATGAATAATTATATCTCGGTGATCCCCACACCCAAAGAGACCACCATATCCAAAGTTGTGGAAGGTTGTAGAGTTTGTTTACCGACCTATAATTTAAATTTCATTACTTAAACTTTTCATACATAAAATAAATTAAAATAAGATGCCAATCATTAAACTTAAACATTTGAAACATGCAATTTACAACATAAAATAAAAATAAACAAAATGTCAATTGTTCTTTAATCATTACTAAAACATTTGAAAGGTGAAATTTACATCGATATCTTGGGAGACACTGGGAATGTCTCCCAAAATTGATGATGAGAGGGGCACAATACCCATAGTCCTAGGAGAAAGGATCGGAATCTGTGAACACAACCAAATTTCAATCTTAGAAAAAGGTGTCATGACATTAATGAGATCATATAAATGTATAGATATTTATGCAAATGTACCTCTTTCATTGGCCCTAGGTTAACACTAGAGTCGACCATAAAATTATGTTCCTCCAACATTTGGGCGAACTGCAATTCACATGAGTTCATTTAAAATATCCATATATATAAACTAAAAAAACACGATTTAACAATTATGAGGTAAAAATAAAAGTTCTCACGTACCTCCCCACTCCCTTCTCCCTCATGATGGAGTAACTCAAACCACCCATCTCGAAAATGTTTCGCATAGGCCTTGGCATCTTCACTGCTGATTGAATCTACCTCAATCTATTTTATAAGAAAAACGTGCACGAGAACAAGCACGTGATCTATGTCGATTCATGCCCACATCAACCCCCACTAGAGCAAATTGTAAGTTGTCTCCTATAATGGTTCTCGCTTCTAGACCAATATGAGAGGTCGCATCCATCTCCGGTCGTAAAGTAACAAGTATCTATGGATGAGGCACCAAATGAGGTGTAGCCTTAGGCAACAATGGATTTCAAAAGGCTACTTCCTATTCATACGTTCTACCTTTTCCAATCGCATAAAATTTGAATGGAGAATCTGTGTAATCTGGATTCATGTTTAAAAAAAACTCTGCATAAAAAAATCTCACAAAATAATGTGGCACTTCATCATTCCATGGAAATCTACCATAGGCTGCCAAGAATCTATCATAGATATGGTGTGCAATCTCAGGGTGCTTGAGATATTGCACCTTTAACATCTTCCACTTTGGTCCTTCTTTAAAATTAAACATCGAAATGATATCTTCTTTTGATACCCTCTTCCCTACAGCAACCCACTTGTCAGGATCCATCATTTGATCCTTCCGCATTCGCATCAAGTGAATATAACAATATGTTGTTGGCACAATACTTCTATAGGTGTTAATGGACTTTCCTAAATATTCCAAAAGTATTTGCAAACTTTGTCGGCTCTCAGTTGGGAGTTCCAAGTTAGCAAGATCATCCCTCAATTTGTTAAGGTGGGATGTGCATTTTTCAAGGGTGACAGAAACAATATTATTTTCCCAAGGAAGAGAATCAGGTATATTTGATGGATAAATGGTCATGGGCTTACAACCATCTGCATGTTCGAAAGTAACCCTTCATCGATCTTGACCCTTTCGTCGAGCATTTGCATGAATTTGCTCTTGGTCCCTTACAACATCCTCAACATCTCCACCCCTTGCATCATCACCCTCGTTTTCTCCAAATGCATCATCACCTTCAAAGACACTCATTACCTCATCACCCTCATCTTCTATGAATGCATCATCATAACCCTCAGCAAAACCACAATCCTCTACAAGCACATGTGATCATGTATAATTTAGTATATAAAGACACAAGCATATATATACACATGTGCAAATATGTAATTTATATATATATATATATATATATATATATATTACCAATAAAATGTGGTTGGTTTATCGGTCATTCTCTAAAATGACAGCCAAAAGAGGGAAATCGATCACGAGATGAATCAAACAGACGACCAGATACAGATGCTTGCCCACTCTCATGATACAATCTATTTCATCATCTCTCTACAAAGAAAAGTGATAACAGTTAGTAAAATCAATTAACAAGATTTAAAACAAATATAAATATGCATGCATACTCAAAATTTTGTATGTACATAAATTTTAAACATGTACCAGCGTCTCGATATAATACAGTGGAATCTCTAGATGTATCAGACCATCTTCGAGAGCGAACATTCGAAGGTGTTTCACAAGATGTATGTGTTGTATTAGGCATCCTCATCTCATTAGATGTCCTAGTACATCTTTGACTCAAAGAATGAGTCAACGCCTCATCTTGATCCATCTCTAGTATATCTCCTATAAACATCAAGACAAGCAGCAATGAACTAATGCAGTTTATTCATTCCTCATCCAAAGGATATTCTTTTTAAGGGTATAATATATCGCCCAATTACACTCCATATGGTTGACACCATGCAATATTGTTTACCTTTATTTGATCATGAATCCCTATGATCCCTCTCCCATCACCCCTATATAAATAAATGGATGAATAGGATTGAATAACTACGTTCTATTCATAAAACTAAAATGAAATTGGCACTAGTAATTTTCATAAATTTTTTCATAAAACTCAAAATAAAATACAGACTATGATAATGCAGAGACACGCTGATACATGCTATGATAATGCAGAGAAAGGCTATGATAATGCGGAGACAAGCAAATACAAGCTATGATAATGCAAAGACAGGCTATGATAATGCAGTGATAAGCAAATACAAGTTATGCCCTCATTATGTGGGGGAAGAATTTCCTTAACGAATGGAAAAATTGAGGACTGGCTGATGGTTTATTTAACAAAAAAAATCCTTCCTAGCAAAAGAGTGGTAACTGGTATCTACTGTCCTTATGCCCTTATTATGTTAGCTTATCTATATGCCAATGAAATTCAAAGGAACTGCAGGAATTATGAACATTATGTCAGGTCTCAAAGAGTGTAACCGACAAGAGGCAACTTCCAACTTAACCCCTGGTGGATGCTAATGGAATCTCTAGAGGATAGTTGAAGGGAAGGCTACAGTTCCTACCAATCCCCGATAGTTTACTCAGTATGACAAGAAAGTTGCTAAGGCCATGTTCCTACGAGAATGAATCTCAAGCCAAGCCCACCATTTACTAGCAGCATCTAACCTACCAAAATCCATTACAACATAAGGAAAGGTATGTCCGGGAGCTGGGTTTTATCTTTATAATATCTATTAAATTATGATTTTTAAACCTAAAGATGTCCCACAATTAACATCTTTAAAATTACAGGACCAGATCTTAAAAATGCATCTTAGGTCATCATCGCGGTCAAAGTTCTTACAGTGAACACTAAATTAGTCCCGCACTTAACATACATGAAAGCTATAGATGGCCACTTAGTTCCCTTCGCAGCTTTGCTTGTTGTATATGTGGATTATATTCTTTCTGCCTTAGTAAAAAGTCACAAGGAGTCTTATATCCAGGAAACAATCATTGAGAATGTGGTCATGAAAGCTATATCTCTATGGAAGATTGAAGCTTGGAGTAGTAAGAGATATAAAGTTATAGATATATCTAGATATAAAGAGATAGCTTCAATCTTGCTATGCCTCCTATGCTTTCGTGATCCGGATATAGCTTCTCAGAATCAACTATTCCTCCTATGGTCACGAAAGCTATATCTTTGTGGTAGATTGTACTTACCGTGTGCATTTCAAAAAGCAGAAAATTTAAAACAAGGTTTACAACGTGATGATTACTAATTTATTTATTAGGAAACTGTCTATGTCTATACAACAATTGATTTTGTGATTTTTCGGGTTTGCATCTTTAAAAACAAAAATGGGATCCTTGTTTTTCCTAAGGAATACTATTTATAATAAGCACGTATCTTTAAATTGAATTTATTTTTTATTCATCTATTGTGTTTATTTAAATGTTTGGTCTTATGTTTAAATTTGGTTCATATATTCCTTCCAAAGTACAGATACAAAACCATCAAATAATGTATCAGATTAACTGTTGACTAAGGAAAAATAAAAATAATTTTGTAGATAAATTAAGATCCAGACAAAAGTAAAACATTGACTCTCTACGTGGACAGAGCTCCACTTACCTGTAGAGATGATCATTGACCGTCTACGTGGACATAGCTCTATAGACCAAGTAGGGATCCAAAAGCAAACAGACCGAGCAGACACGACTCCACATGGCAGATTCGGCTCCACAGGGCAGACATGACTCCACAGGGAAGATTTGGCTCCATAGGGCAGGCACAAATCCATAGGGAAGATTCGACTCCACAACAACTTGTCAATGGCTCCACTACACCACCACACATTTGGTAAAGTATTATGTGGCAATAAATATCCACCTGTATTGGCCACTATAAGGGGGATGCATCTCTTTAATGACATCTAGGCCCCATTGTTATAAAGGTATTTCAACTTGAATTGGCTTCAGAGACAAGGTATAATTATTTGTCTACCAACAAAGGTAACAGATCCACCACATCACCAATAGCTCCACCACATCACCAATAGCTCCACCACAACACCAACGGCTCCACCACACCACTAGGCTGAGGAGACAAACGATAGACATAGCTCTACCACCGCAGTGGCTCCACCACACCACCACACCGAGCAGACAAAGGGAAGACACGGCTCCACCATTGTAGCTCGCTAACGGATACACCACACCATCGACTCCACCAAAACAGAAGACAGAGTAGCGCACCAGCAGACCAAGTAGGGTGCACCAGCATACTGTAACAAACAAACAACGTCGAAAACAATAAATAGTGGCGTTTCGTTAATACATATAGAAGGGTTTTCAACTGAAAAGATGTTCGACCGAAAAAAATTTGGCCGAACAACTTTTCGACTGAACATTTTTTTGCCAAAATCCTATCTACCAGATGCTATTTTCCCAACCATCCATGTAGAGCGTGCATTACGAGGCACACCGTTAACTTTAACTTTCTATCGAACAAGTTTTTTTCGGCCGAAAGTTAGTTGTATGTTTTCGGTCAAAAAGATAAATTAGTTCGGCCGAAAGGTTATGGAATATGGATTCGGAAAAACGATTCTCATCGAATAAACACCAAGATTCATGATTTCATCAAAGTATTGAAAAATTGGTTCAAGTTGCCCTAGTAAAATACCCACCATATTTTGTAGGAAACTAATAAAAATAATATGAGACCAGCAGGTTGTAGCTTATTGATGTGTGCATTTGACCATGGTCTTATTTCTCCTAAAAGTTGCTTGAAGACAATGTTATAGGTCTGCCAAAACAGGGTTTCAAGTTGTTTTGCACCAGTTAATGAAAAGGCACGTTTCCATAATGAAGAGATGCATTGGTGAAGTGGTTTTAATGAAGGGACATAATGTTTCAAATACATGATGAAAGAAGTATTTAAACAAGAGTTCGAAGTGGAAGAAAGATGTCTCAGCAATCTAGATCAATGTAACAACAAGAGAAGATAGAGACCAACGAAGTGAAGAATAATCAGTAACATAATTGAAGAAAAAGATCAATTAGGGTGGTAGGGTGGTGTTAGGGAAGGCTAGATTCCTGCAAGGGGGTTGTAACCTCCCTCCAATAGTAGATGGTAAATAGGGTGTCAAAGGACCCTTTCAGTTGTAGTTGATAAACCAGGGGGGCATAGCCTCCTTCCAGTAGTTGCTGGTAAATAGGGTGTTGAAGCATCCTGTCAGTTGTAGTTGACAAAACAAGGTGTTGTAGCATCCTTCAGTTGTATCTGAAAAACTTAGGGATGGTGTCTCCAACAACTTGTAGCTTGAAAAAACAATTGTAAATATAATTTTGTAGTTATAGAAAGTCTTTGTGGTTTTCCCAATTGGGCTTCCACGATAAATGTTGCGTTATGTGTATCTTGTTGATTCTTTGTTTTAATGAATAAGTTAAAAGTGGTCTTAAATTGTTAAAAGTTGTCAATATTGATTCACTCCTCGCTAAGTATTGTCCAATATTTCAACATGATTCACATTGACCACATGCCTTTACAATTTATTCAAACACAAGGAAATTTACATAATGACTTCCATTAGAAGTGGTCCACATACCTTCAACAATTCCACTTGAACATCAAGTACAACAAGGGAATCACCAATGCATATGTAGACTACCTCAACCAACCTTTAGCTATGGCAATCACCAAGGTCCTAAATTCTCGTGGACATTAATTTAGAGTGGACCTAGTTCTGCAACAATGATCTTGACTTCACTACTACTTACCATAAATTAGTTGTAGGTAAATAAGTTATAAACTTTCACATACATGATGAAATTATATGCCATCTAGTCCATCTCGTTTTTCCTTCAAGCAAGCATGAGAAGATGGTTTGGGAGGCACATTATAGTCGAGTGGCATAAAACTTCAATGAGGAGAGTACAATAGATATGTGTAATAAGAGAATTTAATTCATGATGCATGTTGGGTAACTCCTTTTTAAAATATGGATTTATGAAGAGTATTATGCCTTCTTTTTTATATAGGATCATTACACAACCAACAACATCACACTAGTCATCATCACATATTTCAACAAGAATTCCCTCCATATGGCATGAAACTTGATGCAATGGGAATTGTTGTTATCCAAGGGGCGAAGGATTGACCTTGTTTGACCATCTAGGGTTGTCTTAAAAAACAATCCTAATCTTGGTATTCTTCAATTTATTTTTTACTTTGTGTAATTTTTATGGTTTTCTCATGCATTTTGGGTTAAAGTTGTTATGACTATGACCAAAACCTTTATTCATTGTATTTGCATTAATCATATTTATATTATATTTTTATTATGTATTCTATCCCTCCTTTTCTCCTATATATACATGAGGATACCCTTTTGAATGGAAATCTTATCATGTGCATTTTATATATTACAAAAGGAGGTTGCTCCCTCAAAGAGGCTTCTTATTTATTCATTATTTGATTTGAATTAGGCATGGCATTATTGAGTTGGGTCTTTTTTATTCTTATTTGGCTATTTGTTCCAAAACATTTGGTTTCAAAGTGGACTATCCTTGGTTTGGCTCTTTCAAACGAGTCATCTTGACATGTTTGTTCTAACTTTTTTTTTGGATCATTGGAATTGCGTGAAAATTGAGGACTAATAGGGGATAAACCAAAGTACATTGGGTAAAACTTTTAGAATATGGTTTTCCATATTTTGGATTTGTAGGTTGTACAAGTTATGGTTTTGTCTAATCCTCAAACTAGGATTTAAAAGGTGGCTCCAGTAATACAATCATATCTTAATATTTCAAGTTCCAAATTAAGCTCTTCATGTGGCATTGAATAGAAGACAAACTGGGGTGTTTCAGGTCCAAATTTCATACATATTATCAAAATATTGTCAAAGTGGTAGTTTTTACAAGTATGCTCTCCTAAAATAAGGTAAAAACAAAATGTTCTAGTAATTCAATCATAATTTTCCTTGTAAGGTCCAAATTTCATTGGATTAATGAGAGCCTGACGAATACATATCAAAGTGCATATTATAAAAAAATCAACAATAGAGGATTATAATTAGCGAAGTTGTAACAGGTTTAAGGTCGACAAGCATAATAGATCCCAAATGAAGGTTTGACAAGGGTTTTGAAGAGACCCCAATTTTAGAATTGTTTCTATATTTTACAATAATTTTAAATTTTAGGGTAGATATTTAAAATCTCCAGATGCCTTTGTTGTCCACCTAGTACTACCAACGATATTTATGCGTTTAATTAAACATTTGTGAGGTTGAATTTAATCTTTAACAACAATATATTACAAAATTTATATGCAAACACAAAATAGCAATGGAAACAATACCGTATATCTCAAATTCATTAATTTCAAGTGATGAAACCCGATAGAATGAGGGGACAACCTAGATGCAGGACCATTAGAGTCCCTTGATAACAAAGGGAGAGTAGGGATTTCATGAGAGACGTTCATTGTTTTGGAAGAAACCCAAGGATGAAGTAGAGAAGTAGAAGATGTTTCAGCCGGAATATTCCACTCTTGTAGAGCGGGGACAAAAATACCCTAATAAACCCTAACCTCCCCAAAAACCGCTGCCTGACCCCCCTGCTCGGCAAGAGTTTTAACCGAGAGTTTCGTATCCTTAAGGGCACTCTCCCCCAAGAGACCAGGGTCACGAGATAAAGGGGAGACTACCATGTTAGGAGAAAACAAAGAAAAACTAGGAGCGATAGAGGTCGCCCCATAAGTCAAAAGATGAAAGACCCACCATCGACAAGAAACAAAAAGACAAAGTCCACCCCCCAGTGCACTAGAAAAGTCAAAATGAAACCCAAAGAGGCAGTGGTTCCCACTTTTTTAACGTGGTTGGTACTAGGTCCTCCCAAGGAGGAGGACTAGACTCCACGAGGTAGTAGGATGACAGAGAACATTGATGGATGAAAAAACCAACAAATAGCCCCGAGAGTAGGAAAACCAAACATAGAGACCAGGGTAGTGGGAGAGGTTCGCCCCATGAAATGAGCATTCTCACAAACCAAGAGAAAGGAACCCATAATTGGTGTAGGATGAGCATAAGAGTTTAGGGGATTGAACATAGATGGAGCACCGATGCAAGAAATCATGTTGCTCTAGGATCTAGAGGGGAGGGCGCCGCGCCATTGGGTTCAGGTGGTTCGGGTTCTAAGACTTTATTGTTATGTTAAAAAGAGGAGAAACTTAAACTTATGCCCCCAACATTATCCCATTTCTGGGAAATAAGCCCCCCTCAAGTTAGGATAACACAATAAGAGAGTGCAATGAATCATACCGTGGTTGGCATTAACCATATTTTCGTGGAGGTCATACAATTTGGTCTTTAGATTCATGGATCGATAAAAAAAAATGAACGAAGTTATATATACAGAGCGAGCAGGCAGTTAACTTCTCCCACCTTCTCCTTAATAACGACAAACACATTTTGTATATATAAAATCCGATCGAATTCTACCGAAATCATTTACAGGAGTGCTTGGTTCCGATTGGAATAAGCATACCACATAATTTAGAGAGATATGGCTGCAAATCCGAACGCAGTGGTGCAGGCCCAGGCACAGGCACCTTCACCACTCCCCCCTCCTCAGTTGAATGCGGGATTGCAACAGCAACTGAACCTGGAAGACGTTAAGCATCGAGCCCAGGACCTCTTCAACGCCATCTCCCGAATTCGCCAACATTTGGAGGCCAATCAGAATGCTAAATGGTGAGTTCTGTTCTGCACTTAACTGTTTATCGTCAAAAACAAAATCCACTTAACTATTCATTGTCAAAAACAAAATCCAGATTGAATTCATTCGCCAAATCAATAATTTTTTTTTCTTGTATGCGTTCTTTCATGTAGTGTTTTTGATGTCCGGTCAAACCAAACGCCTTGCTGTGGTGACATTTCTCTAAATTTCATTATTTTGGAGTGTGTAAAGCTCAAGGCTGCTCAAATGTAACTTTTCTTTATGCTTTTATCAGTCACCTGCTTTCTCATCATGTTTGGGGAGGTCTGCACTGCCACACCAACCACAACTATGGATATTTTATTATGATGGTCTATTGATTTTGCTAATAGCAGTTATTGTGACCCATGACACTCTCTAAATCACTTTCCTAGAAGGATCCAATGAAATCGCTAGAAGTGGTGGAGGGTTGAACGGTAAATGTCCATTAGTGTACTTCAGTCTGGCTTGAAGAGAGGGCAGACCCTACCCATATTGTTGTTGGCTTGTTTCAGGGTAATTTCCATATTCACCTATACTGTGCATTTAGTGAGGCTAGACAGTACCTAAGATTCGGGAAATTCACAGATAATTATCCTTTTGGTTGTATGCACAGAATTAGGGTATCGTTGCAAGGTGCTCGTTAGAGTTACTTAAAGACTGAAGTGGTGTTACTAGAATAACTTATAAGTCTTGATATTCTGGAAAATTGTTAGCAAAGTGGGCTGAAAAACATTGACAATAAATAAATTTTAAAAACAATATGATTTTTGGGAGGCTTGATTGGAAAATTGCAATTTGTATACAAAACTCAATTATACGTTTGATTTCAAGTGGGCGAAACTCAGGTTTCAAACATAACTCCCTATATATATGGCAGTCAGTCAAATCACCATAGGTACAGAGGTAGGTGGACATTTTAGGATATGTCCATGTCAGAAGACTTACAATGAATTCATTAAAGTTAGTCAAACCCTCTTACACATGGATATGGATCCTTATCCAAATGGCCAAACTGGGGTCTTTGACAAGGTATTAACATTTGTCGATTTGAATTAAGTTCCAAATTTATGCATTTTGAACAATTATCTATTTAATAGAAATATTGGTAGTGCCGCTCAAACTAGCATCCCTTTGCAAAGTAGACCTAGTGCTAGTGACGGTAAGCTTAGGAGAGAGTTAAATCCTATGTCACCACAATCTAACCTCTCAACACTTCAGGTAACTTCAAAACCTAGGGGGAGACCCTAATCAATGAAAGATACCTGCAACCACCAACAAACCACAAATACCTTCCACAACCTTAATATCTCTGATCAGTGCCTTATCAGAGTTAAAAGATATTAAACAAGACACAATAATCATGCAGTATTGGACTTATTCACTTTATCACAAATTCCAAATATATCATGCCTTTCAAGGCAATTTCACATCTCCCAAGGCGATGTCACACTTCCCAAGGCAGCCACTCCTAAAAGTGCGTCCTCAAGGAAAAAATGACAATTAGACTCGGGAAAAGTCATAGGACAAGCCAAAAATACCACCCACCCTCTAATTCACCAATTACGAGGGTTTCATGTATCCCAATGCACTTCCTTAGAAGAGGATGCTCTCTAGGGTTTGTACATAAAACCATAAAGTATTTTTTTTGGGTGGACCAGAAATACCAAATCACAACTATATTTGGATTTTTGAATTATTTAGATTTTTAGGGTTTTTTCCAGTAGTAAAATATTTTTATGCATAAGTAAAACCTATAAAATTTGATAAAGAGGATTGATAGATAGGGTATTAGATTCTTGTCTCAAACCCTGTGGCAATGGGAGATCGAGGCTAACGTCTCTCCGCTTGAGATGGTATTCAGTACTTGCAACTAGGGATAAGCTAGCAACCTTAAGGGTTAGGTAGCGAAACCTAGTTAGGGCAAATAGAGAAGTCCAAGGCCCAACCAAACTATGGAGAGCTCCTTGGTAGGAAGGTCTCCTTAAGCAAGTTGATAAAATGCTAGCAAACAAACCCTAATTTAGTCCAAAGCACTTCAAGAGCAATGTTAAACTAGGGTTACGGGATAAACTTACCAACATTAATCAAGAATGAGCAAGATAATGCGTCTTAGGTCAATCACCCTTGAGCATGAGTTATTATAAGTTATAACTAGTCTAGCATCAACTTGGCATGCACAAAATCAAACCCTAGAACATCATCACTTCATCCTTCAAGCAAAAAAGACATCTAAGAGAGATGTGTGCATAGCTTCAAGTGTTCCAATAAACCAAGAGAAAAAGGAAATATATCATGTTTGAACCCTTGTCCATGTTTTACAAATGAGGTGAGGTTATCCAATTTATATAAGACAATTCTCAACCGTTTACAAATTCAAGCCTACAAGTTAATGACAAATTATGAAATTTTAGGTTAGTGCACCCACAAACATGGGGACGGGGACTAAACCACATAATGACATAAAATAACCATAAAAATTGCAATTAGGCTCCACCAAGTGCAAGGTGAGCCAATAAGGATGATGTTAGGGGTTTGGAGACCAGGAGGAGGGGTTTTGCATCAAAACAATAGGTCCAAGTGGGAAAAATGAGGTGTGCTAAACCGGGTATGACAACCCTTGTTGAATTTTAACATGTGTATGATATTTTCAAAAATTGCAGACTGTATTAGAGATAATACTCGAGATATTAACAGTAGTAAGATAAATACAGTAGTAAATCTGTTAGAATATAATCCGTCGGGATTATAATATTGTAAATAAATAAATAAATAGTTAGCTGAACAGTTACATAGGAAGGTGAAAAGGTTGATGAAGCTCAACCGTCACATGTAATATATAAATGTATGCATTAGCCATGAATAATATTGAATCGGGAGTTATACCTATCAGTGGTATCAGAGCTTGGCTATTTGCCATAACTCCTGCCTGCTGCATTTCAGTCCTGGCATTCTGCTTGCCAGTCCATTGCCAGACTGCTTGCTCCATCAGTCTGCCAGTCGCATGCATTGTATGCGTTACTCCTCCATCTGCCTGCGTTTATTCTCTGCTAAAACGTTTGAATTAGCTTATACCTAACCCTAATTCTCTCAATAACGTATAGTTTGATCTCACGACTTCCTCCAAAATTGCCTACGCTTCTGGATATCTCTTGATACCTGCGTTGATATCTATTGTTCCAGTTTCTCAGCATACTGTGTCCTCCTCAGTATTCAGAATTTACACAGGCACGCTTGATTTCGTAGACAATCCTGTGTCTTGCATTTGGAGAATGCAAAGGGTGAAACCCTACTTTGTGAATTAAGTTACGTTTCTTGTCTGTGTACGATTTTCTGCCACATTAGAGATTGTTCGTGATTGGTATCCATTGAGTATGGTGCTGCTATGTAATATTGTTGTTGCGACTTCACTTATTCATTGACTCCACTCAACATTGGTATGTTGAGTTTATATCTGCGTTGATACACTGCACACATTCTACAGACAGGCCTCAGCTGATTGCGAATATCCAGACCTGAATTTTTCCATGCTTTTTGGTCCATCATAAGATGGAGCCCTGGAGAGCTTATGCTTGGGACGGTTTGGTGTATGCGAATAGCATTCATTTTTTGATCCCACAAAGAAGCTATCCCGTTCGCGATTTTCTCTCATTTGCTTGCTTGCTTGCTGGATAGTCTATGTACATTATCATTATTATAATGGACTGGTAAATTGCATTGTGAATTTGTTTGAATATGTATGAATTCCGTCAAGGAATAGAAGACACCAAGAAAGAGACAAAGGAAGTACGAACCGAAATGAATGCAGACGCGTAAGGTGTTGTGGAAAAGCGTGAGAATTTAAAGTGCCGAGGGGCTTTTGTTCCATGGCAGATTCAGTTCAAACAAGAGTTAAAAGTTAAACTCGTGACAATAGATTTGGTTGAATGATGATGCTGAAGTCACGTTGAAGGCACTCTTTTAATGCTGCGTGCAGGCATTCCTTTGAAAGCGTTGATGGAATTCCAGTCTTAAAGTCTGAAGGCGTTGTGGAACAGTATTGCTCTTGCAATTATCTTAAAGTTTGAAGGCGTTGTGAAGACTCAGTGCATAGAGGTAATTTGTTATATTGCTTGGTGAAAATGCAAAAACCCTAGTTTTTCCCGTGAAGTGCATAAACCCTATTTTTGACCTAATTCCTTGCATGGAGTGACTGCGACCTCTGGCACCGAATGTCTGAAGAGACGTGACCTTCTGTTGAAGTGTATATGCTGTGTATTGGAGCTTCCCTTCTCTGACTGCGTGGAGGATCAGCTGTGAATTTGAAGGGTCAAATTGCTGCAAAAACGCTGGTGTTCCTGTAATTATTATGCTGGTGTTTTTGTAATTATTATGCCAGTTTTACAATATTATTGCAATCATCCACCTTCTCCATTGCCATTGTAGAAGTTGATGAGGCACATGCAACGCAGTTAGGGTTGGAAAACTGAGCATGAGCCTGAAGCTGAGTCTGCCTACACCTCTCTCATGGGATATATTGTGACTTGATATATATATGTTGACTGATATATTGTGACTGATATATGTATGCTGCGTTGAAGAATAATGTATGCTGATTAATGCACTAGTGGAAGTGTTGTGTGTAAAGAGTGCCATCTCTTGTGATCCATGTAGAGCAAAATCCTTGTGTTTCACACCATTACCAATTGCTTAAAGACCCTGAAGGCTGCGAATTGGTACTGAATTTCTTCTCCCTGAATTGCTGCAAATTGAAGCTGCGATACTATCATTGTATCACTTTAAAACCTGAAGTTGAGATTGTAAATCACCTTGGCAGAGACTGTAGACCTGCAAGGTTATTATTTTTTCTATTTCTCTTTGTCATATCAAGTTCATTATTGTAAATTACACTAACAGTTGTAAAGATGCAATCTTTGGCATCAATAGTTGGTGCCACTCTCTCGGGCAAAGATCATTCCAAAGGAGAAAGCAGCAAGAGAGGCAGAGGAAGAAGAAACTTCAGAGGCAGAGGGGGCAGAAACAACTTCAGCAAAAGATCAGATTTGCAGTGTAAGCGTTGTGGAAAGACTGGACACACATCAGATCAGTGTTGGGCTTCGTGGGACTCCATCAAAGACAGACATAACCAGAAGAAAGATGATGCTAGTAAATCTTCTGATTCTGCTCATTGTATTGTTGCACATTGTAATCTTGGAATTAATGAAATGACTTCACTTTCATCTTACAAAGATTGTTGGTTGCTTGATACTGGTGCAACATCACACATGACATTTAGAAAAGACTGTTTTGAAGAACTTAATGAAACAATAGATGGCATAGTTTACTTTGCAGATAAGTCAAGTATTAAACCAAAGGGAATGGGCACCATTCGACTGAAGATGCCTGGATTCCCTGATTTCTTGTTGAAGAATGTTCTTTATCTTCCAGAGTTGCAGAGAAGCCTGCTGTCCTTGGTGGAGATTCGACAGCAAGGCCATTCCATCCACACGTTTGATGGAATCATAGAAATAAGAAAGTCCTTTGACAACCAAGTCATCATGACTGGATACGAAGATGGGAAGCTGCTGAAGCTAAAGTGTTCATCTGCAAGAGTTCAGAACTATGCCTACCTCTCTCAGCATGGAGAAGGTAATTTGTCATCTAGTTCATTGTGGCATGCAGGATTTGGTCATCTAAATTATAACAGTCTTCGTTTGTTGAGAAAGAGTGGTGTATTTGGTTTGCCCACCATTCCCAAAGAGAAGAACAAATGTGATGCATGTATATTAGGGAAACATAGTAAGCTTCCATTCCATGAATCTAATTTCAGAGCAAGTAGGAAATTAGAATTAGTTCCTTTTGATTTATGTGGCCCAATGCCAACTCCTTCTGCAAATGGGAATAAGTATTTTATGACATTTGTTGATGACTACTCAAGAATGTGCTAGATTTACTGTTTAAAGACAAAATCAGAAGCATTTCAAACATTCAAAGACTTTCATGCATTGATAGAAAAACAAGCACAATAAAAAATTGGTACACTTCGTACTGATAATGGGAAAGAATACACTTCAAATGCTTTTGAAGATTATCTTCGCCAACATGGAATTGCACATCAGACTACAGTGCCCTACATTCCTCAACAAAACGGTGTAGCAGAAAGAATGAATAGAACCATAATGAATATGGTTCGCCCAATGATGTTTTTCAAGAATGTAAAACTAATGTTTTGGGGTAATGCAGTAAAATGTGCAGCCTATTTGAGAAATAGAAGTCCCTCAAATGCTTTTGATAACAAGACTCCACATGAAATGTGGTTTGGCCATCTCCCTTCAGTCAGGCATCTCAGAGTTTTTGGTTCCACCTATTATGCCTTGATTCCAAAGGAGCAAAGAAAACTCCAAGCAGAAGCAGAAAATGCATTTTCCTGGGGTATGAAGAAAACTCCAAGGCATACAGTCTGTATGATGAGGTAAACAAGAAGTTTGTTATTTCCAGAGATGTCATTTTTCTTGAGACTAATAAAAATGACCAGTCCATTGAGAGACAGCTTAATCATTTGGAAAAATATCCTCATCCAAAGAAATATTCTAAAAATGAATATGAAATTCCAAACCTTGAAGGGGGGATTCCTATTCTGGATCAACCTTTGGAATTTCCATATGAAGCACCAACTCCCCCGCATGAAGAAGTTCCTGCTACTTCACTTGAACAAGAGGTTCAACTGGATGATGTGATTGAGAGAATTGAAAGACTCTCAATCAATGATGAAGCACCACCAGCTGATCAACCAGGACCATCACGGAAGATTCCTAAATGGGCCACAAAGACACTTGAAAGTGTCCATCCGGATGAAGTTGGAAAGACGGGAACGAGAAATTTGAAAAGACATGGAGGAGAAGCAAATAATTCAGGTGATGACATGGATGTATCATTTGATTGTGAATTTAATTTATCTGCTAACTTTGAACCAACTTC
>LPNX010229502.1:1103994-1149867 GCA_001517045.1 Pseudotsuga menziesii
CCAAGTATTGACAACTTGTAGGAAGTCTTATCTACCTTACAACAACTAGACCATATATTTCTTATGTTGTTGGCATACTTTCAAGGTTCATGCATAAACCTTGTGAAGGACACTGGTCAGCTGCAAAAAGAGTTCTAAGATACTTGAAGGGGACTCAAGACATTGGACTCAAGTACTCTAAAGTGGATGACTTCAAACTTATTGGGTACTCAGACTCAGATTTTGATGGCGATAAGGAGACAGGAGTATCAACGTCTGGATACACTATGAGTCTTGGATCAGCAGCTGTCTCATGGAGATCACACAAACAGTCAGTTCCAGCAGATTCAACAACAGAAGCAGAATATGTGGTTGCAGCTGAAGCAACGAAAGAAATAGTATGGCTCAGGAAGATACTTGAAGATTTGCAAAAAAAACAAGAAAATTCCACTCCATTATTGGTCGACAATACTTCTGCAATCAAGTTGGCTAAGAATCCTAGATTCCATGATCGAACCAAACACCTCAACACAAAGTATCATTTGATTCGACATCATGTAGAGGCCAAGACAGTCCATCTTCGACATTGTTCCACAAATGATCAAGTTGCAGACATCTTCACCAAAGCGCTTGGACGAGAAAAGTTTGAAAGATTCAGAAACATGCTCGGACTTACGAACACCCCTTCGGATTAAGAGGGGGATTGTTAGAATATAATCCGTTGGGATTATAATATTGTAAATAAATAAATAAATAGTTAGCTGAACAGTTACATAGGAAGGTGAAAAGGTTGATGAAGCTCAACCGTCACATGTAATATATAAATGTATGCATTAGCCATGAATAATATTGAATCGGGAGTTATACCTATCAAAATCAAGCATCACACAATTGAACACACGATTTTTCACGGGGAAACCTTTTAAGGACAAAAACTCCAAAGCATTAGTAATTCATCCTCTAAATGAGATGACTGAGTTTGTACATGAAAATATAAATTTTGTTCTCAGAATTCTGAGATGAATGTTCATAAGAATTTCCAAAACCACAGTATCTCTAGCAGGCTTACTACTGCTACCTCTGCTGCTATGTGTGTTGTATTGTAATGTACCTGTTGGCATGTCAACTTGACTGCTGTTGCTCTGTGTATTGTTTCCACCTCAGCGAGGGTTTGTGCTAGCCTGCTGCCCTTCACCGAATCCTGTAGCCGTTGCTGCTGCTAACCCTGTCACAACTGAGACTGTAGCAGCCAACTGCTGCTGCCCTAAGCACCACCGAGCCTGCTGACTGTGACCACCCCCGAGGCTATAGCAGCCTGCTGTTGCTAACCGTGACCACCCCCGAGCCTGTAGCTGCTGCCCACCGTGACTGTTGCCTTCATGCTGCTTCCCACCATGACCCTCAACAACCTTTTGTTATGAGCTGTAGCAGCTATGCTGCTACTGCTCTTTACCACAGATATAATCCTCCACCACTGTGACTGTAGAAGAAAGGAAGGAACCCCAAGCAAGCATAAAAGCTGCCACTCTTAAGAAAGAAGAAAAAACATGAACCACCGAATTTATCTCAGTCAACCTTAGCTGCGACAATGATGAAGACCTCAGTCAACGAGTGTAGGAGTAGTCAAGTGTGTTGTGTGTAGAAACGAGTTGCAAATGTCCTTTATTTATAGTCCATCAAACAATTAAGTTGGTCCCACATAATTAGGAGTTGACATTAGGGCTTAAATTCTTATTCATCTTTGACCCTTTGATTTTTAAAGTTTTGTGGTTCAAAGGTCTTCTTTGTGTTTTGACTTGTGCCACTTGGTCTTTCACTTGATGGTCACATGGACCAAGAGTAGGGTTACATGGTCCTCCAAGTATTTTTGTGACCACAACAAGTAGTCTCAAGAGTTCTTCAGGGTCCTTGTGGTTCATTCATGCCCACTCAAAGTACATCTTCATAAATAAGGAGAATTACTAAATTCTTTATCTTGATCTCCTCGTGCCACCAAGATCAGGTACTAGGTCTCTCAACCAGGGGTAGCTAATCCCTGGAGAAGGTCTCATGGCCCATAGATCAAGGAGAGGAGTGCATCACTTGCCTAGACCCGGTGTAGGGCTTATGGCGATGACCTGGTAATTGACCTGGCACCTCAGTCCCAAGCTGCATCAGATGACTCAATGTCAAATACTTGGTAACTGACCAAGCGCCTCCATTTTCCCAGAGAATGGCCCTCAGCCCCAGGCTGAGGCCTTAGTCCCGGACTAGGTTAAATTTCTGGTAACTGACCAGATGCCTCCATTTAGTGAATGGCCCTCAGCCCTAGGCTGAGTCCTTGAGTCCCAGACTGGGTCAAGTTCTTGGTAACTGACCAGGTGCCTCCATTCTCCCAAAGAATGGCCCTTAGCCCTAGGCTGAGTCCCCCAGTCCCAGACTAGGTCAAATTCGTGGGAACTAACCAAGTGTCTCCATTTAGAGAATGGCCCTCAACCCCAGGTTGAGTCCCCTAGTCCCAAATTGGCTTAATTTTCTGGTAACTGACCAGGTGCCTCTATTCTCCCAGAGAATAGATCTCGATGTTGCTTAGGGAAAATCAACACTCCCTCTTAGCGAGAGAGGAATTCTCTGCCATACCAAGTTTGTCACAAAAGTACACAAACTTTGCTGATGTCAGAGGCTTGGTCAATATATTTGCAATCTGTTCATCTGAACGGATGTAATGAAGTTTCAGGGTGCCTTTCTGCACTAAGTCTCTGATGAAGTGGTACTTCATTTCAATGTGTTTTGACCTGTCGTGAAACACAAGGTTTTCTGAAAGCTTAATGCAACTTTGATTATCACAATGAATAATAGTTGACTCAAGCTTTCCACCGAACAAATCAGAGAGAAGTTTCCTAAGCCAAATTGCATTTTTGCAGGCATCACTAGCAGCAATATACTCAGCTTCAACTATGCTCTGAGCTATGGAACCCTGTTTCCTGCTAGACCAAAATATCATTGTCGATCCCATACTGAAGCAGTAACCTTTTTTGCTTTTTCGGTCTACTGCACTGCCAGCCCAATCGGAATCAATAGATTCGACTAACATTACTCCACTGCTGGAAGTATACCTGAGCCCATAAGTGATAGTACCTAGCACATATCTGAGCACATGTTTGGCAGCTACCCAATGTATGTGCTTCGAATCGGACATGAACTGACTCAGTGCATTTACCGTGTCACAGATATTTGGTCTCGTGTGCATTAGATACATCAAGGATCCAATGAGTTGTCAATACTGAGTGGGATCCATATCCTTTAAATAGGTGGTTGAGTCACGTAATTTCTTCAAGTTCGTTGTCATGGGTATGCTCATGGACTTGTAGTCCTAAATTCCAAATCTTTGCAAGATATTGACTGCATACTTTCCTTGTGTTAGGAAGATCTCATTTGGCTTTTGCCAGACCTCTAATCTAAGAAAATAGTGCATCAGTCCCAGATCCTTCATCTCGAATTCAGAGGTAAGTTCCCTCTTACATTGGGATATCAGTTGTTCCTCCCCAGTAAGGAACAAGTCATCCACATACAAGACTAGGATCAAGTGATGGTTGTTAACAACCTTAAAGTACAGGTTGGAGTCACTAGTACTTTTGGAGAACCCCAAGTTGTGAAGGTAGCCATCAATTCTCGCATACCAAACTCTTCAGGCTTGTTTGATCCCATACAAGGCTTTCTTCAGTTTACAGACATGGGACTTCTCCCCATGAGTCACAAAGCCTTCTGGTTGTTCAATGTAGACTTCCTCTTCAATTTTGCCATTGAGGAAGGTTGCTTTTACATCCATCTGATGGAGTTTCCATCCAAACACAGCAGCAAGGGAGATGATAGTTTTGATGGTGGTATATCTGGCGACAGGATCAAAAGTTTCATCATAGTCTATGCCTTCTTTTTGAGTGAATCCATGAGCTACAAATTTGGCTTAATATTTTTCAAGTGGTTCCTGAATCAGTGAATAGAAATACATTTCCCACGAGAAGTCAAGTCCTTATCCCAAGCCACTTACTGCATATCCGATCAAGGAAGGCTAATGACATTTGGGTTGAACCTTTTACTGTTGATCATTGCATGGGTGACATGTGTTTTTTGACTGTTGGCAGTGGACGACAAATCTTACTTCCCATCAACCAAAGGGATTTGAGGGGTTACATCCTTGACCCCACCTAGCCTTGAGTCCTGTCTTGCCTAGTAGGGTAGAGTAGGTAGGACCTGAATAAGCCCTTTTTGGGCAGTAGTGTATCCTGTCAGTCTTGCACCTTTTTGTTTTAGTCTGAAGCTTGCTTTTTGAAGCTCCTAGTATAGTCTTGAATTCTGCTATTTGCCTGCACAGTGAGATCAAAACTTTGCTTAAAAGTTATGGTTATAGATTAGATTTATTTTTTGGTTTTCAGTTTCATGCATTTAAGTTTGAGTATTTTATTTTATCCACACAGTATTTTGATGACCGGTCTGTGAGTTTGGTATAGCTCTGGACATTTTGTAGGTTGTTGGTGACATTTTGGCAGCAGTTGCAGAGCTGGAAGGATGGATTGAGGATGCGAGTAGCAGAGTGCGAGGACTAGAGATTCCGAGGTTCTCAAGCGCTCTATTCAGCATAGCACTTGTCCCAGCTGGAGCTAGATGTTATCAAATATATAGTAGTTGGGCTACCATATTCTATTTTTTAGATTCCAGTACATTTTTCAGCCACCTCCCCTACATATGAGATGCTGAGATGAGCATTTATTATGGATTATGATTTGATTGATGGACTGTAGTACTCTCCCATGCCATGACTAAGTCTCAGGACACTCAGATTTGAGGACTGATGTAGCCATTTAGCCAGTTGCAAAGCAGTTAGTAGTGCCCAGAGTTGTATCAGTGCTTTCTCATTGGACAGATGTTGGTTCAGATGGATTACTACATGTTCATGACTCAGTTTATATTATCTTGTGTTATGGTTATCATTGCTCTTATACTCATTTTTGTGACATGTATTGGCATTTAGGGTCATGATCTGGCAGTCATATAAATATGTGGACTTGGATGTAATGATAGTATGTATTGATGTCCCTACCTAGACCTAGAAGTTCTTGATTCATACTCATTGGTTTTACCCTCCTTAGGGAGAATAGAGGTGGTCATTCCCACCATACCTTGGCTTGCTAGTGTTGGTTTCATTGTTCACTATCTCCACCCATCCATTACCTTCCCGTTATGTTTCCAACCCGACCTACTACTTGACTTGTGGCATGGAGGACCTTTCCCCAATAGAGCATTTTTGTTGGACAAGCTTCCCTGTTTATTTGTGTCTCGGCTCTGAGTTGCTTAGGTTGTGTTGGCTAAACCTGAAACAAGTAGCACTGCCATCAATACAATGTATTTGGAAATGAAATGAATATCTTATGAAAAAGCCCATTCATGAAAAGTAGTGTTTTTGAACATACATGAATGCAAGGCAAGCCTAATGAAATTGGCTCTGAAGTATATTGAAATGAATATCTTAGAACATTCATGAAAAGTAGTGTTTTTTAACATACATGAATGCATGAAACCTCAATAATAAAAATCCGTGTAATAAATACATGGACCAAGGCTATGGAAAATCAAAGGCCCAAAAAGCAATGGTTTCCTAAAGTTATATCTAAGGATTGTTGGCCTTACTTGTATTGGTTTGGATTGTGAGCATTTGTCCAGGTGAATAAGCACCTCTGAAAGTATCTTATCCATTTGTGAGACATTGCCATCCCTTGTGTTATTGCTTGTTCTACATATGCTAGTGTGAGTATCCCCTTTCCATATCCAAAGTGTCATAGTGTTAAGTTGGTAGTCACCCTTTGGCCTAGCCTTTTAACTTTCAGCCCTCACCCTTCACTAGCAAATTGACTACAACTATGAAGTGAGTATGGTTTTGAAAGTCTGGTCTGAGTTATGATTAATAAATGAAACCCTATATATTTGGTTGATAGACTGCCAGTGAAGTGATTGCTACTTGTTATAATTGTTACTTGAATGATTTGTAGAGCATGTCTTAGCCTTTGAACACTTGCAGCGGATGGATGTATCCCGAGTTATATTATTGATTATGTGGTCATTTACAGATTATTATTTTGTCTATCTAGGTATATTGATATTGTAGATGATCATGCAGAGACACATAGGGTGTGTGAGTATGCACCTTAGATGGATTTGGACTCTCTGAGTCCAATGAGACAGATTGTTTTTAGTTTCGGGCAGTTGTAGAGATGATTTGGCTCAGTGTACCATTTTGGTGCAGTTTTGCCATGCTGGATGGCATGTCTGAGTAGGGAGATGATTTTCTTAGATCTCCTAGGGCCCTGTATGAGGCATGGGGGGTCCAACCACTTGATTGTACAATACCCAGAGAGCCTGGTGGGCTCAGTTGGATAACGCAGGCACCCTAGGAGGCAGTTTTTGGCATATCACGTTTCCCGAGGTAGATAAAAAATAATTAAAATGGCTACTGAAGAATTCGATTTGGGCTACTGAGGCAAGGAATTGGCATGGGATGAGTTCTGATGATGAGTGTGATGCTTTCCACTCCTCCAACAGTTGCAGGACTTGGATGGGCCCACATTTATTTTTTCGGGTTATTATTTTCTGGAGCTTTTTGGAGGCTCACGATTTCCTCAAGGAGGCACAATTTCATAGTTAAAAAATTATATTATTTTTATTGTGCCATGCGGACACCCAAAGGGAGTTAGTTAACACTCCCTGGACCCACCATGTGCTTTATTTATTTTTGGTTGAGTGGGATCCCCTCTCCTAGGTTGATTTAGTCCACTTTTATATTATATTATTGTATTGATCCATGTATTATATGTTGAGCTCATCTCAACCATTGATTAGAACATTTGTATCTTTTAATCTTAGCCACCCATTTGAAAAGTGGTTAGGATTTTGGTTCTCTCATTCCTATTTAAAGGAGATAGCTTCTCATTTGTAAAGGTTCTTTGGCTCTTGGATCTGGATAATAGAAAAACTTTTCTTGTGGAAATTCTTGGATCTCCTTTGCATTTGGTGTTCTTAGATGGTGATTGGAAAATCTTTTGCTTCTTAGCATTTGGGTATTTGTTGTGAGATCCATATATTTTTTCGGGAAACATTGTCTTGTCTACAGGAGGGCGACTTCAACTTGGGCGTTTTTGCAGGGTTTCCTCATCTTGCTTGGCTTGGATGTATTTTGTATCAGGGGGTTTTCATTAGCATCAATGTGATCTATGATTTCATCTTGCTATTTCTGTAGCATTTGTTATTTTCTCATGATGCAGCAAATCTGATATGGTTGACGTTTGTTGTGTAGGAGAGAGGGCGCAGTGGCTTCTTGGGGCAAAACGTTGGACATAGAACTCACTCAAATCTTCTCAAATTGATCGGGATAGCAAGGATCATCACTATCAAGGCATCTACAAGGTTTTCTAGGTAAGATCTACAGGTTTGTGCTTCTATTCCAGATCTCAATCCATTGGCATCTGTATTTCCATCTTAAAACCCTAAATAATACAAAAAATATTATATATCAAATCGCTTGATCTTGGGGCAAACCATTTCTGGGTTTTGTAGATCGTGTCAGACCCTAAGTGGGTCTTCTTCAATGCTGAGCTAAAAGTGACTCCATTGGCCTAGTTCTGAAAGCATTGGTCTCCAAACCCTAGCGCTACCCTCCATGTTGCCCTCTTTTCTCGTGATCTGATCTTTTTCGGCAAAACCACTTTTGTGTTTGTAGATTGGGTCCAACCTGAGGCGGGTCTTCTTTAACGTTGGGAAAAACGTGGCTCCATTTGGCCCGGATCCCAAGGCACTGATCTTCAAACCCTAGCGCTACCCCTCCTTTTGCCATTTTCTCCTGCGATTCGACTTTTTCCTTAGCTCGGGTGCTTTGACACTGTCATACCTTCTTTCGAGTCTATCCCTTGGTACTAGATAACCTCAATCCTGTTCTTACTTTCTCTGCATTGGTCATGTTTCCCAAGGCAGTGGATATCTTCACCTTTTGCTAGTACTGTAACCCTAGATTTAGTATTTTCCTCATAGGTTACTTGTGTCCCAACTTGGATCAAATCTCATATCTCCTAAACCCTGATCCAAAGCCTTGGTTCACCTAGCGACGTCATCCATAGAACTAGGGTTTCCATCACCGTACACCTTATGTACCTCAAGTCCATTTGATCTAATCTGGTGTCTAGGTTTAATCTCTCCTGTCAGGAGTAGATCTGGGTCTCCCCCATTGTTGTTTTGGGCTAAGACAACATAAAGTGAAGACTGCCTCGATTGACGTGACAACCATCCATTTGGGAGTCGAGGCAATCTTGGTTCCACCTCCTTAGTTGCTTGTCCCTCTACCGTCCATCCTGGATCCATCTCATATAGGCAACTACAAGGTTGGTGATAACATTTTGGCACCGTTGCCGGGGAGGTAGAGGCCTACCTTGGTTCGACATACCTCACCTTTCCCTACGACATATCTCTTTTCAGTGAATTACTTGAGTGGTTCACCTGGCGACTTCACCCCGCGACTCTACTGAGGACTGTACCCAACGTATTAACCTTAAGTTCTTAGAACGTCTTGTAAATCTTGAAGAGATTCCTATAACTTACATGAGGAACCGTAGACAAACTAAGGAAAACTCAAACTTCTCTTCGAAGATTTCTAGTCCTACTGCCTTCTCGAGTCATCTTTTAGGATCCCCTTCAGCTTCATTTAGTCCAATGGCTGGAACAAACACTAGTGGAAATCAAAATGTTCCTCCTCCACAAAATCCTAGGAAGGCGAAGCCATCTCATTTAGATTTTTCCCTGATCCCAAGAGCCCCCCATGACATGCTTGAGAAATACTTTGAAAAGGTTCCCAGGTTTGATGGAGTGTCAACTATCTCTATTGAAGATCATATTGACAAAGTATGGGAACATATGGAGGCATATGGAGCATTTGATGAAGATGTTTTCATGAGGGGCTTACTGTATTCTCTTGAAGGAGATGTCCGGAAGTGGTTTGACAGATTTCCTGCCTCATCCATCAATGGGTATGACAATTTTGTCGCAAAACTTAATAGTGATTGGTCTCACAAGTTAGATGGGAAATTCCTCTTGCATCAATTGTTTGACATCAAGAAGAGGGAAAATGAAACAGTCCATGAGTTTAACCTAAGATTTGACAAGACTTTAGGGAACATTCCAGACGAGATCAAACCTAAGGACCAAGCAATTGTTATTCATTATTTAAATGCTTTTGACGGTTGGTTAGGGTATAACCTAAAGGATAAGAATCCCAATGACTTGAAGACCACTCAATTCAATGCAAAAATGGTTGAGCAAAATGTAGCATCTATGGGTAAACAAAACTTTTTCGATCATTTTGCCCCATCCACTTCCAGATCGGACCCTAAGCTTGAAAGCCTAAGGAACCTGTGAATGAGCCAAAGGACTCAAAGGACACGTTAGAAACCATGCAAGAGATGATGAGACAACTAACTGTCCTGACAAAAAACGTCGCTAGTGTTCATGATCTTGAAAGACAAAGAAACCCTTATGGCCGTAAGCCCTAGTGGAACAATAATAGAAGGCCCGAGGGAGATAGAAGACGACCCAAATATCCAGAAAGCTCTGAGAGGAAGAATGTAAATTGGTGTGATGAAAACGAAGAAGAACCCTCTAACACTAGTTATCTTGATGACCAACCAAACAACATCAACTTTATTAATGACTTATCCTTTGATGATGGGTTTGGAAGAATTCTCTTGGAAGAAGAGTCATGGGAGCAAGAAGAGGAGTTTATTGATGAACCCAGTCCCTCATGTTGTGCCCTAGATATCCTTGAAACAAAGGAACAATCACAGATTAGAATCTATAAACGAAGAGTTGATCCCAAACCTTCTTTCCTTGACAAACGCAAAGAAATTAATGAAGATAAAAAGGAAGAAGAAGATCTTGCCTTAGAAGATTTTAATTTGAACACTGATATAAAGAAAGAGTTAAGCAAGATAATGTGTAATATCTTTCTCACTGAGTTGATGAAGGTGCCCTCAGTAAGAAGCCAAGTAGAGGAGTTCTTTGATAACATTGGCCAAGAAAAGGCTCCTGAGGTTGTCTTAGAATCCTGTCACATAGAGAGCCCCAGTGGGATGCAACCTAACAAAGATGAAAAGGATCCACCTGTTAACATCTAATCTTCAATTTATGAAAGAAAGAACGGTGGTCACCCTCCCTTTTGCCTAACCTTACACATTCAGAATATGCTCCTGCATAATTGCATGTTGGATTTCGGAGCAACTATGAATGTAATGCCCCTACATGTCATGAAGGAAATGGGATTGGAAGTGACAAGGCCTTATGGGGATGTCTGTGGTATAGACTCTAGGCGAGTGCCATTCTATGGTTTAATTAAAAACCTTAGGGCTGATCTGTTTGCATGCTCAGACATCTCCACTATGATGGATGTAGTTGTAATTGACTTGCCCCCAGCATATGGAATGCTTTTATCTAGGAAGTGGGCAGCTGGTCTAGGTGGATACCTCATGATGGATTTATCGTATCTTTGTGTCCCAAACTCTGGCAGTGCTCTGATTAGGATTAATAGAGAACCCTGTTATGAAAAGCATTTGGAGACTTTTGAGGAAGGGATTAAAAACACATATGGAGATGAATTGTTGAATAATGCCAAAACTAGTATTGTGGAAGCTGAAAATGAAGTTTGGGAATATGGGCAACCTGAGAACATGTTCATGGCAATGGAAGACTCTGATTCCTCTTTTGAAGAAGAACAACTAGCTGAAATTGCTAGGAGAATTGACTTGGAGATGCTTAGAAACGAATGCTTGGAGGAGTTGGAAGAATTGAGAAGAAATGCAAATCAACCTCAAGGTCAAGAGCAAAACGATGAAATAAATCAAGATCAAATAATTTAAAATCATACACTTGAAGTTGATGATGCCGGGCATATTGAAAGAATTCCTCGTAGAGTAAATGAATGGTTTTCCTTAATTGACCGTAATAGAGAAAGGGAAAGCCAAGGGCTTGAACCTATCTACCCATGGGGAAACCATCTTGAGTTAGCTGCTGTAGAAGAGGCTGGTAACAAAGCAAATAACTCCCATTATTCTGAAGTGGTTGTGTCATTATCTCATTTGTCTTTAGAAGACGGGAATCTAACTCAGGTCCATGATAACTCTCTAAGTTGGGAAGAGGATGCTTTAATTAATGATGCACTTGAAGGAGAATTTAATCTTAACAACCTTGCTATATTTCAGACTCCTGCGGTTTCTCCAAATAATGTTTTATCTGCATATCCTCTCATCCCTAATTTCCTTCTGCCACTTGAGTCATCTAGTCATTATACTCATGATCTATCTTGCATTCCTATTTCTTCGGCATCTTAGTCAGAAGAAATCCCAACCAAGCTGGAAAGTATGCATATTTATTTTCCTACAGGGGAAGGCTCTAGCCATAACACTGCTATATCCCATATGCCTCATCCCTTGGAAGAAGATAGAGACTTCTGGACTGTGGGAGAAATTGCCAAACATGTAATGTTTCCTCATGATGAAAGGACTAATGCAAGTATCCCAGAGACAAGGAGAGAGATTAGAGAGATCCTAGTTAAAAGGGTAGCTATCCCTATTGATGGTAGTTCACTTAGATTTGATGCAGTTCCTCCCAGGAGGAGCTCAAGGATTATCACCCCGTAACCAAGAAATCTTGCTGAAATCCATCCCATGCCTGTACGTAACATTGAAGTGGTTCTTGAATCAGTGAATAGAAATAGATTTCCCACGGTAAGTCAAGTCCTTATCCCAAGCCACTTACTGCATATCCGATCAGGGCAGGCTAATGACATTTGGGTTGGACCTTTTACTGTTGAACGTTGCATGGGTGACATGTGTTTTTTGACTGCTGGCAGTGGACAACAAATCTTACTTCCCATCAACCAAAGGTATTTGAGGGGTTACATCCTTGACCCCACCTAGCCTCGAGTCCTGTCTTGCCTAGTAGGGTAGAGTAGGTAGGACCTGAATAAGCCCTTTTTGGGGAGTAGTGTATCTTGTCAGTCTTGCACCTTTTTGTTTTAGTCTGAAGCTTGCTTTCTGAAGCTCCTAGTATAGTCTTGAATTCTGCTATTTGCCTGCACAGTGAGATCAAAACTTTGCTTAAAAGTTATGGTTATAGATTAGATTTATTTTTTGGTTTTCAGTTTCATGCATTTCAGTTTGAGTATTTTATTTTATCCAAACAGTATTTTGACGACCGGTCTGTGAGTTTGGTATAGCTTTGGATATTTTGTAGGTTGTTGGTGACATTTTGGTAGCAGTTGCAGAGCTGGAAGGATGGATCGAGGATGCGAGTAGCAGAGTGCGAGGACTAGAGATTCCGAGGTTCTCAAGCGCTCTATTCAGCATAGCACTTGTCCCAGCTGGAGCCAAATGTTATCACATATATAGTAGTCGGGCTACCATATTCTATTTTTTAGATTCGAGTACATTTTTCAGCCAGCTCCCCTACATATGAGATGCTGAGATGAGCATTTATTATGGATCATGATTTGATTGATGGACTATAGTACTCTCCCATGCCATGACCGAGTCTCAGGACACTTAGATTTGAGGACTGATGTAGCCATTTAGCCAGTTACAAAGCAGTTAGTAGTGCCCATCAGTGCTTTCCCATTGGACAGATGTTGGTTCAGATGGATTATTACATTTTCATGACTCAGTTTATATTATCTTGTGTTATGGTTATCATTGCTCTTATACTCATTTTTGTGACATGTATTAGCATTTAGGGTCATGATCTGGTGTTCATATAAATATGTGGACTTGGATGTAATGATATTATGTATTGATGTCCCTACTCAGACCCAGAAGTTCTTGATTCATACTGATTCGTTTTACCCTCCTTAGGGAGAATAGAGGTAGTCATTCCCACCATACTTTGGCTTGCTAGTGTTGGTTTCATTGTTCACTGTTTCCACCCATCCATTACCTTCTCGTTATGTTTCCAACCTGACCTACTACTTGACTTGTGGCATGGAGGACCTTTCCCCAATAGAGCATCTTTGTTGGACAAGCTTCCCTGTTTATTTGTGTCTTGGCTTTGAGTTGCCTAGGTTGTGTTGGCTAAACTTGAAACAAGTAGTGCTGCCATCAATACAATGTATTTGGAAATGAAATGAATATTTTATGAAAAAGCCCATTCATGAAAAGTAGTGTTTTTGAACATACATGAATGCAAGGCAAGCCTAATGAAATTGGCTTTGAAGTAAATTGAAATGAATATCTTAAAACATTCATGAAAAGTAGTGTTTTTAAACATACATGAATGCATGAAGCCTCAATAATAAAAATACGTGTAATAAATACATGGACCAAGGCTATGTAAAATCGAAGGCCCAAAAAACAATGGTTCCTAAAGTTATATCTAAGGATTGCTGACCTTACTTGTATTGGTTTGGATTGTGAGCATTTGTCAAGGTGATAAGCACCTCTGAAAGTAGCTTATCCATTTGTGAGACACTGCCATCCGTTGTGTTATTGCTTGTCCTACATATGCTAGAGTGAGTATCCCCTTTCCATATCCAAAGTGTCACAGTGTTAAGTTGGTAGTCACCCTTTGGCCTAGCCTTTTAACTTTCAGCCCTCACCCTTCACTAGCAAATTGACTACAACTATGAAGTGAGTATGGTTTTGAAAGTCTGGTTTGAGTTATGATTAATAAATGAAACCCTATGTATTTGGTTGATAGACCGCCAGTGAAGTGATTGCTACTTGTTATAATTGTTACTTGAATGATTTGTAGAGCACGTCTTAGCCTTTGAACACTTGCAGCGGATGGATGTATCCTGAGTTATATTATTGATTATGTGGTCATTTACAGATTATTATTTTGTCTATCTAGGTATATTGATATTGTAGATGATCATGCAGAGACACATAGCGTGTGTGAGTATGCACCTTAGATGGATTTGGACTCTCTGAGTCCAATGAGATAGATTGTTTTAAGTTTCGGGCAGTTACAGAGATACTTTGGCTTAGTGTATCATTATCGTGCAGTTTTGCCATGCTGGATGGCGTGTCTGAGCAGGGAGATGATTTTCTTAGATCTCCTAGGGCGTTGTATGAGGCATGGGGGGTCTAGCCACTTGATTGTACCATATTACCCCCTTCACAAAGAGCCCGGTGGGCTCAGTTGGATAACGTAGGCACCCTAGGAGGCAATTTTTGGCATATCACGTTTTTTGAGGTAGATAAAAAATAATTAAAATGGCTACTGAAGAATTCGATTTGGGCTACTGAGGCAAGGAATTGGCATGGGATGAGTTCTGATGATGAGTGTGATGCTTTCCACTCCTTCTTCAGCAGTTGCAGCACTTGGATGGGCCTACATCTATTTTTTCGGGTTATTATTTTCTGGAGCTTTTTGGAGGCTCATGATTTCCTCAAGGAGGCACAATTTCACAGTTAAAAAATTATATTATTTTTATTGTGCCATGGGGACACCCAAAGGGAGTTAGTTAACACTCCCTGGACCCACCATGTGCTTCATTTATTTTTTGTTGAGTGGTATCCCCTCTCCTAGGGTGATTTAGTCCACTTTTATATTATATTATTGTATTGATGCAGGTATTGTATGTTGAGCTCATCTCAACCATTGATTAGAACATTTGTATCTTTTAATCTTAGCCACCCATTTGAAAAGTGGTTAGGATTTTGGTTCTCTCATTCCTATTTAAAGGAGAGAGCTTCTCATTTGTAAGGGGTCTTTAGCTCTTGGATCTGGATAATAGAAAAGCTTTTCTTGTGGAAATTCTTGGATCTCCTTTGCATCTGGTGTTCTTAGATGGCGATTGGAAAATCTTTTGCTTCCTAGCATTTTGGTATTTGTTGTGAGATCTATATATTTTTTCGGGAAACATTGTCTTGTCTACAGGAGGGCAACTTCAACTTGGGCGTTTTTGCAGGGTTTCCTCAACTCGCTTGGCTTGGATGCGTTTTGTATCAAGGGGTTTTCATTAGCATCAATGCGATCTATGATTTCATCTTGCTATTTTTCTGTAGCATTTGTTCTTTTCTCATGATGCATTAAATCTGATATGGTCGACGTTTGTTGTGTAGGAGAGAGGGTGCAGTGCAGTGGCTTCTTGGGGCAAAACGTTGGGCATAGAACCCACTCAAATCTTTTCAAATTGATTGGGATAGCAAGGATCATCACTATCAAGGCATCTACAAGGTTTTCCAGGTAAGATCTACACGTTAGTGCTTCTATTCCAGATCTCAATCCATTGGCATTTGTATTTCCATCTTAAAACCCTAAATAATAAAAATTACAAAAAATATTATAGATCAAACCGCTTGATCTCGGGGGCAAACCATTTCTGGGTTTTGTAGATCGGGTCAGACCCTAAGTGGGTCTTCCTCAACGCTGAGCTAAAAGTGACTCCATTGGCCTGGATCTGAAAGCACTGGTCTCCAAACCCTAACGCTACCCTCCATGTTGCCCTTTTTCCTCGTGATCTGATCTTTTCCGGCAAAACCACTTTTAGGTTTGTAGATCGGGTCCAACCCTAGGTGGGTCTTCTTCAATGTTGGGCAAAAGTGACTCCATTTGGCCCGGATCCCAAGGCACTGATCTTCAAACCTTAGCGCTACCCCTCTTTCCTTTTTCTCCTGTGATTTGACTTTTTTCTTGTAGCTTGGGTGCTTTGACACTGTCATACCTTCTTTCGAGTCTATCCCTTGATACTGGATAGTCCCAATCCTGTTTTTACTTTCTCTGCATTGGTCACGTTTCCCAAGGTAATGGATATCTTCACCTTTTGTTAGTACCTTAACCCTAGATCTAGTATTTGCCTCATAGGTCACTTGTGTCCCAAATTGTATCAAATCTCATCATCTCCTAAACCCTGATTCAAAGCCTTGGTTCACCTAGTGATGTCATCCATAGATCTAGGGTTTCCATCACCTTACACCTTACGTACCTCAAGTCCATTTGACCTGATTTGGTGTCTAGGTCTGATCTCTCCTGTCAGGAGTAGATCTGGGTCTCCCCCATTGTTGTCTTGGGCTAAGACAACATAAAGTGAAGACTGCCTCGATTGGCGTGACAACCATCCATTTGGGAGTCGAGGCAATCTTGGTTCCACCTCCTTAGTTGCTTGTCCCTCTACCGTCCATCCTAGATCCATCTCATATAGGCAACTACAAGGTTGGTGATAACACATTCCATTCTTGTAGACTTGCTGCTTCTTTGTATGTGGAGGGTTCTGCATTAACGGGCTTGCTCATAAGACCTGAGTACTTTTGGGGCTTTATGCTTTCACTGAAAGTTTCGGGAGGAGCTTTATGCTTCTTAGCTTCTTGCAACGTTTCTTGGAACCAGGCAGGTCTTCTTTTTGAAGGAGGAGCCTCAAGTATTTCTTCAGTTGGTCTTTTTGATTCTACAGGCACATTTGGAATTTGAGGCTCATTTTCTTCTTCCTCCCTCTGAACTTCTGAATATGGAATTTCGGAAGGAGTTTCTTCTATATCCTTTGGAATCCCTTTTGATTGGCGAAACACAGCTTCCTCATGGAATATTATGTCTCTACTGACTTCAATGTACCTTTGTCCAGGAACATAGATGCGGTAGGCTTTGGAGCTTTCACTGTACCCAACAAATGTGCCTTTCTTTCTGGAAGGCTCCAACTTCAATTTCTTTTCTTTTGGCACATGAATATAAACATGAGTGCCAAAAATCCTCATCTGGTCAACTGCAGGTTTCTTGCCTGTGAAAACTTTTTATGGAGTCTTTTCCCCCAAGATGGCATGTAGGCTTCTGATTTGAATGTACACAGCAATACATGCAGCTTCAACCCACAGAGATAAAGGAAGATCGAGGTCACTCAGCATAGCTTTGGCAGCTTCACCTATCGTTCTATTCTTCCTTTCTGCAACCCCATTCTGTTGAGGGTTGTATGGCATTGCTAGCTCTTTCATGATTCTCGCTTCTCGACAAAAATCATCAAACTCATTAGATTCATATTCACCTCCCTTATATGACCTTAGGATACGGACGTGTCTTCCTCTCTCGTTTTCAATTAGAGCCTTGAACTCTTTGAATTTGTCAAAAGTTTCACTTTTAACCTTTAGAAAGTAGATCCAGGACTTTCCAGAACAATCATCTATGAACAACACATAATACAAGCAACCACTCAAGGAGGGTGAAGACATAGGCCCACATATATCAGAATGAATCATATCCAAGATTCCTTTAGATCTACTGTTGCTTCTGGAAAAGGATTTTTTTGTATTCTTACCTAGAGCACAACCTTTGCAAACACCATTACGTTCAAGAGAAAATTCAGGCATACTTGTAACCATCTTTTGAAGACCAGGAAGAGTTGTGTAGTGAAGGTGTCCAAACCTTCGATGCAGCAGTTCACATGGGTCAATTGTGTTTCTGAACTAATGCTTGAGTGGAGTGTCCAGATGCTTTGTAAAGGCCTCCCTCTCGAACTCCAATCAATTCAATTGAGCTTAACTTCTCATTCTTTGCCCATAGTAGGACCTTCCTGTCCATGAAGATAAATTTGTAGCCTTTAGCTTCTAAGCCAGCAACAGAGAGGAGGTTCTTTTTCAAACTAGGGACATATAGTATGTCTTCGATGTGCAAAACAGTCCTTGAGTCAAGTTGAAGTGAAGTTGAGCCAACTCCTTCGATTCTGTAGGTAGTGTCATCTCCAAGTTCTACTTGATTAGTGAACTTCTTCTTCCTGTAGCTTGTAAGTGCTTCACAGAAACCTTTCATATGTCTAGAAGCACCACTATCCACTAATCAAGAGTTAGCACTGTTGGTGATGGATCCTGAAAGAGAAGAAATTAAGTAGTATTCCCTTCTTGGTTCATCTTCTTTGGAAGACTCAACATTCTTCTTCTTCTTAGGTTCTTCTTCTTCTCTTGTAGAAGCTTGGAACCTTCTTTTGAACCTTCTCCTTGGTTGTCTACAATACCTGGCATAATGTCCCATCTTATCACAATTAAAACATTCTATATTTGAAGCTTCTGATTGCTTACCTTGTGGCTTCTTTTCTTTCTTCTTCTTCTGAAGGATTGCTTGAACATCCTTGTCTTGGCTGTAAGGGAAACATTCCCTTCCTTAGTGCCATTTGTTCTGCTCTGAGTCCTTCCTTCTTTTTCCAAACAGTCATGCCAAAGTCTATCAAAGTTTGGCCGAGATTCACGTCCACTTACAGCTGCTAGAAAGGTTTCCCAAGAACTGGGAAGACCATCGAATACAGTCTGTACAAGATCATCATCACCCACTAGTACACCAATAGAAGAAAGTTGGTCTCTTACCTGAGCAATTTTTGTGAAGAAGTGGGACACTCCTTCATCCTTATCCATCTTCAATATACAAAGCCTCTTCTTTAGTACTCTCTTATGGCTGGGTGCTTTCTTCTCATATAAATTTGTCAAGGTGTCAAAGCATCCTTTGGCAGTGTTCAATGGTGTTATGGTGGGCATCAAGGTCTCCTTGACAGAGTCATAGATGATTCTTTTTGCCTTTGCTTGCTTCTTCTTAAAGGCAATCTTTCCTGCATTAGATGTAGGTTCTTTTGTGACATTAAGAACCAAGTCATCAAGGTCATTCTCTTCCAAGGTGGCCATATGGCTCGCTTTCCATGAGTTGTACTTGGTTGACACCTCAAGCTTTTCTTTTGGTCTGAAGATTTTGGTGGCCATCTCTGATCAACAAGTCTGCTATCTTAGTTTGCAAGTGTCCCAAGGTCTAGGGAGGTTACATAGATCTGCTCACTCACTGTAATCTTCATAAGCAAAAATTTGATAACATGTTGAATTTTAACATGTGTATGATATTTTCAAAAATTGCAGATTGTATTAGAGATAGTAGTTGAGATATCAACAACAATAAGATAAATATAGTAGCCAATCAAGCATCACACAATTGAACACATGATTTTTCACGGGCAAACATTTTAAGGCCAAAAACACCAAAGCATTAGTAATTCATCCTCTAAATGAGATGAGTGAGTTTGTACATGAAAAGATAAAATTTGTTCTCAAAATTCTGAGATGAATGTTCATAAGAATTTCCAAAACCACAGTATCCCTAGGAGGCTTACTGTTGCTACCTTTGCTGCCACGTCAACTTGATTGCTGCTGCTCTGTGCACCGCTGCCACCTCAAAGAGGGTCTGTCACTGCCAAGAGCTGTTGCTGCTAACCCTGTCACCATCGAGATTGTAGTAGCCAGCTGCTGCTGCCCTAACCACCACCGAGCTTGGTGACTATGACCACCCCCGAGGTTGTAGGAGCCTGCTGTTGCTAACCGTGACCACCCTTGAGCCTGTAGGTATTGCCCACCGTGACTGTTGCCTTCATGCTGCTGCCCATTGTGACCCTCAACAACCTTTTGTTATGGGCTATAGCAACTATGCTGTTACTGCTCTTTACCACATATATATTCCTCCACCACCGTGACTGTAGAAGAAAGGAAGGAACCCCAAGCAAGCATAAAAGTTGCTACTGTTGAAGAAAGAAGGAAAAACGCCAACCACCAAATTTATCTAAGTCAACCTCAGCTGCGACAATGCTGAAGACCTCAGTCAACGAGTGTAGGAGCAGTCAAGTGTGTTGTGTTAGAATTGAGTTGCAAATGTCCTATATTTATAGTCCACCAAACAATTAAGTTGGTCCCACATAATTAGGAGTTGACATTAGGGATTAATTTCTCTTTCATCTTTGACCCTTTGATTTTTAAAGTTTTGTGGTTCAAAGGTCTTCTTTGTGCTTTTACTTGTGCCACTTGGTCTATCACTTGATGGTCACATGGACCAAGAGTAGGGTTACATGGTCCTCCAAGTATTTTTGTGACCACAACAAGTAGTCTCAACTTCTCAAGAGTTCTTCAGGGTCCTTGTGGTTCATTATTGCCCACTCAAAGTACATCTTCATAAATAAGGAGAATTACTAAATGCTTTATCTTGATCTTCTCGTGCCACCAAGAACAGGTGCTAGGTCTCTCAACCAGGGGTAGCTAATCCTTGGAGAAGGTCTCATAGCCCATAGATCAAGGAGAGGAGTGCAACACTTGCCCAGACCATGTCTAGGGCTTATGGTGTTGACCTAGTAATTGACCAGGTGCCTCATCCCTATGCTGCATCAGATGACTCAATGTCAAATACTTGGTAACTGACCAAGCGCCTTCGTTCTCCCAAAGAATGGCCCTCAGCCCTAGGCTGAGGCCCTAGTCCCGTACTAGGTTAAATTTTTGGTAACTGACCAGGTGCCTCCATTCAGTTGATGGCCCTCAAACTAGGCTAAGTCCCTCAATCCCAGACTGGGTCAAGTTCTCGGTAACTGACCAGGTGCCTCCATTCTCCCAGAGAATGGCCATCAGCCCCAGGCTGAGTCCCCAGTCCTAGACTGGGTCAAATTCCTGGTAATTGACCAGGTGTCTCCATTAAGGGAATGGCCCTTAGCCCCAGGTTGAGTCCCCCAGTCACATACTTGATCAATTTCCTGGTAACTGACTAGGTGCCTCCATTCTCCCAGAGAATGGCTCTCGATGCTGCTTAGGAAAAATCAACACTCCCTCTTAGTGAGAGAGGTATTCTCTGCCATACCAAGCTTGTCACGAAAGTACACAAACTTTGCTGATGTTAGAGGCTTGGTCAATATATCTGCAATCTGTTCATCTGTACGGATGTATTGAAGTTTCAGGGTGCCTTTCTACACTCTCTGATGAAGTGGTACTTCATTTCAATGTGTTTTGACCTGTCGTGAAACACAGGCTTTTCTGAAAGCTTAATGCATCTCTGATTATCACAATGAATAATAGTTGACTCAATCTTTCCACTGAACATATCCAAGAGGAGTTTCCTAAGCCAAACTGCTTCTTTGCAGGCATCACTAGCAGCAATATACTCAACTTCAGCTGTGCTCTGAGCTAAGGAACCTTGTTTCCTGCTGGACCAAAAGATCATTGTCGATCCCATATTGAAGCAGTAACCTGATGTGCTTTTTCGGTCTATTGCACTGCCAGCCCAATTGGAATCAGCAGATCCGACTAACATTACTCCATTGTTGGAAGAATGCCTGAGCCCATAAGTGATAGTACCTCGCACATATCTGAGTACATGTTTGGAAGCTACCCAGTGTATGTGCTTCGAATCGGACATGAACTAACTTAGTGCATTTATTGTGTAACACATATATGGTCTCGTGTGCACTAGATACATCAAGGATCCAATGAGCTGTCAATACTGAGGGGGATCCACATCCTTTGAACAGGTGGCCGAGTCATGTAATTTCTTCAAGTTCGTTGTCATGTGTATGCTCATGGACTTGCAGTCCTGCATTCCAAATCTTTCAAGATATCGACTGCATACTTTCCTTGTGGCAGGAATATCTCATTTATCTTTTGCCAGACCTCTAAGCCAAGAAAATAATGCATCAGTCCCAGATCCTTCATCTTGAATTCAGAGGTAAGCTCCCTCTTACATTGGGTTATCAGTTGTTCCCCCCCAGTAAGGAACAAGTCAACCACATACAAGACTAGGATCAAGTGATGGTTGTGAACAACCTTAAATTATAGGTTGGAGTCAGCAGTACTTTGGAGAACCCCAAGCTATGAAGGCAGCCATCAATTCTCGCATACCAAACTCTCGGTGCCTGTTTGAGCCCATACAAGGCTTTCTTCAGTTTACACACATGGGACTTCTCCCCATGTGTCACAAAGCCTTCTGGTTGTTCAATGTAGACTTCTCTTCGATTTTGCCATTGAGGAAGGCTGTTTCTACATCCATCTGATGGAGTTTCCATCCAAACACAACATCAAGGGAGATGATAGTTTTGGTGGTGGTATATATGGCGACAGGAGCAAAAGTTTCATCATAGTCTATGCCTTCTTTTTGAGTGAAGCCGCGAGCTATAAATCTGGCTTTATTTTTCAATGCCGCCATCATCAGCATGCTTGATTTTGTAAAGCCATCTAGACGTTACCATAGACTTCCCTCTCGGTCTAGGAACAACTTCCCACACATCATTTTTCATAATTGAACTATATTCTTCGATCATGGCATCATTCTATACTTGTAGACTTGTTGCTTCTTTGTATGTGGAGGGTTCTGCATTAACGAGCTTGCTCATAAGACCTGAGTACTTCTGGGGCTTTCTTCTTTCTCTGAAAGTTGCGGGAGGAGCTTTATGCTTCTCAGCTTCTTGCAATGTTTCTTGGAACCAAACAGGTCTTCTTTTGGAAGGAGCATCAAGTAGTTCTTCAGTTGGTCTTTTTGATTCTACGGGCACCTCTGGAATTTGAGGCTCATTTTCTTCTTCCTCCCTCTGAACTTTTGAATCTGGAATTTCGGAAGGAGATTCTTCTATATCCTTTGGAAGCTCTTTTGATTGGCGGAACACAACATCCACATGGAATCTTACGTCTCTACTGACTTCAATGTACCTTTGTCCAGAAACATATATGTGGTAGGCTTTGAAGCTTTTACTGTACCCAACAAATGTGCATTTTTTTCTGGAAGGCTCCAGCTTCAATCTCTTTTCTTTTGGCACATGAATATAAATAGGAGTGCCAAAAATCCTCATGTGGTCAATTGCAAGTTTCTTGCCCGTGAAAACTTCTTTTGGAGTCTTTTCCCCCAAGATGGCATGAGGGCTTCTGTTTTGAATGTACACAACAGTACATGTAGCTTCAGCCCACAAAGATAAAGGAAGATCGAGGTCATTCAACATAACTTTGACAGCTTCACATATCGTTCTATTCTACCTTTCTGCAACCCCATTTTGTTGACAGTTGTATGGCATTGTAAGCTCCCTCTTGATTCCTGCTTCCTGACAGAAATCATCAAACTCATTAGATTCATATTCACCTCCATTATCTGACCTTAGGATGAAGATGTATCTTCCTGTCTGGTTTTCAATTAGAGCCTTGAACTCTTTGGATTTGTCAAAAGTTTCACTTTTAACCTTTAGAAAGTAGATCCAGTACTTGGGAGAATAATCATCTATGAACGACACATAATACAAGCAACCATTCAAGGAGGGTGAAGACATAGGCCCACATATATTAGATTGAATCATATCCAAGATTCCTTTAGATCTATTTTTACTTTTGGAAAATGATTTCTTTGTATTCTTGCTTGGAGCACAACCTTTGCAAACACCACTATGTTCAAGAGAAAATTCAGGCATACCTATAACCATCTTTTGAAGACTAGGGAGAGCTGTATAATGAGGGTGTCCAAACCTTCGGTGCCACAGTTCACATGGGTCAATTGTGTTGTGAACTAATGCTTGAGTGGAGTGTCTGGATGCTTTGTAAAGGCCTCCCTCTCGAACTCCAATCAATTCAGCTGAGCTTAACTTCTCATTCTTTGCCCATAGTAGGACCTTCCTGTCCATGAAGATAACTTTGTAGCCTTTATCTTCTAAGCCAACAACAAAGAGGAGGTTCTTTTTCAAACCAGGGACATATAGTATGTCTTCGATGTGCAAAACAATCCTTGAGTCAAGTTGAAGTGAAGTTGAGCCAACTCCTTCGATTTTGTAGGTGGTGTCATCCCCAAGTTCTACTTTATTAGTGAACTTCTTCTTCCTGTAGCTTGTAAGTGTTTCATGGAAACCTGTCATATGTTTAGAAGCACCACTATCCACTAACCAAGAGTTAGCACTGTTGGTGATGGCTCCTGAAAGAGTAGAAGTCAAGTAGGATTCCCTTCTTGGTTCATTTTCTTTGGAAGACTTAGCATTCTTTTTCTTCTTAGGTTCTTCTTCTGTTGTAGAAGCTTGGAACCTTCTCTTTGGTTGTCTACAGTCCTTGGCATAATGTCCCATCTTATGACAATTAAAACATTCTATATTTGAAGCTTTTGATTGCTTACCTTGTGGCTTCTTTTTTTTCTTCTTCTGAGGGAAGGACTTCTTGAACTTCCTTGTCTTGGTTGTAAGGGCGAGGTTCCCTTCCTTAGCGCCATTTGTTCTGCTCTGGATTCTTCCTTCTTCTTCCAAACAGTCATGCCAAAGTCTATCAAATTTTGGCCGAGTCTAACGTCCACTTACAACTGCCAGAAAGGTTTCTCAAGAACTGGGAATACCATTGAATACAGTTTGTACAAGATCATCATCATCCACAGGTACACAAATAGCGGAAAGTTGGTCTCTTATCTAGGCAATTTTTGTGAGGAAGGGGGCCACTACTTCATCCTTATCCATCTTCAATGTACGAAGCTTCTTCTTCAGTACTCTCTTATGGCTGGGTGCTTTGTTCTCATATAAATTTGTCAAGGTGTCAAAGCCTTCTTTGGCAGTCTTCGATGGCGTTATGGTGGGCGTCAAGGTCTCCTTGAGTGAGTCATATATGATTCTTCTTGCCTTTGCTTGCTTCTTCTTAAAGGCAATCCTTCCTGCATTAGATGTAGGTTCTTCTGTGGCATTAAGAACCAAGTCATCAAGGTCCTTCTCTTCCAAGGTGGCCATAAGGCTCTCTTTCCATGAGTTGTTGTTGGCTGACCCCTCAAACCTTTCTTTTGGTCTGAAGATGTTGGTGGCCATCTCTGATCAACAAGTCTGTTATGTTAGTCTGCAAGTGTCTCAAGGTCTAGGGAGGTTACAGAGATCTGCTCACTCACTATAATCTTCACAAGCAAAGCTTTGATACCATGTTGAATTTTAACATGTTGTATGATATTTTCAAAAATTGCAGACTGTATTAGAGATAATACTTGAGATATTAACAACAGTAAGATAAATACAGTATTCAATCAAGCATCACCAATTAAACACATGATTTTTCACGGGGAAACCTTTTAAGGACAAAAACCCCAAAGCATTAGTAATTCATCCTTTAAATGAGGTGACTGAGTTTGTACATGAAAATATAAATTTTGTTCTCAGAAATCCGACATGAATGTTCATAAGAATTTCCAAAACCACAGTAGCCCTAGCAGGCTTACTGCAGCTACCTCTTCTGCCACGTGTGCTGTACTGTAATGTACCTGCTGCCACGTCAACTTGACTGCTGCTTCTCTGTGTACTGCTGCCACCTCAGCGAGGGTCTGTGGCAGCCTGCTGCCCTTCATCGAATCCTGTAGTAGCAGTTGTTGCTAACCCTGTCACCACTGAGACTGTAGCAGCCAACTGCTGCTGCCCTAACCACCACCGAGCCTGCTGACTGTGACCACCCCGAGGCTGTAGCAGCTTGCTGCTTCCAACCGTGACCACCCCCGAGCCTGTAGCTGTTGCCCACCGTGACTATTGCCTTCCTGCTGCTGTCCATCGTAACTCTCAACAACCTTTTGTTATGAGTTGTAGCAACTATGCTGCTACTGCTCTTTACCACAGATATAATCCTCCACCACAGTGATTGTAGAAGAAAGGAAGGAACCCCAAGCAAGCATTAAAGCTGCCACTGTTGAAGAAAGAACGAAAAAAACACCTACCACCGAATTTATCTCAGTCAACCTCAGCTACAACAATGATGAACACTTTAGTCAATGAGTGTAGGTGTGGTCAAATGTGTTGTGTGTAGAAATGAGTTGCAAATTTCCTTTATTTATAGTCCATCAAACAATTAAGTTGGTCCCACATAATTAGGAGTTGACATTAGGGCTTAATTTCTTTTTCATCTTTGACCCTTTGATTTTTAAAGTTTTGTGGTTCAAATGTCTTCTTTGTGTTTTAACTTGTGCCACTTGGTCTATCACTTGATGGTCACATGGACCAAGAGTTGGGTTACATGGTCCTCCAAGTATTTTTGTGACCACAACAAGTAGTTTCAAGAGTTCTTTAGGGTCCTTGTGGTTCATTCATGCCCACTCAAAGTACATCTTCATAAATAAGGAGAATTACTAAATGCTTTATCTTAATCTCCTCGTGCCACCAAGATCAGGTGCTAGGTCTCTCAACCAGGGGGTAGCTAGTCACTGGAGAAGGTCTCATAGCCCATAGATCAAGGAGAGGAGTGCATCACTTGCCTAGACCCGGTCTAGGGCTTATGGTGATGACCTGGTAACTGACCAGGTGCCTCAGCCCCAGGCTGTGTTAGATGGCTCAATATCAAATACTTGGTAACTGACCAAGCCCCGCCATTCTCCCAGTGAATGGCTCTCAGCCCCAGGCTAAGGCCCTAGTCTCGGACTAGGTTAAATTCCTGGTAACTGACCAGGTGCCTCCATTTAGTGAATGGCCCTCAGCCCCAGGCTGAGCCCCTAGTCTAGACTCGGTCAAATTCCTGGTAACTGACCAGGTGCCTCCATTCTCCTTGAGAATGGCCCTCATCCCCAGGTTGAGTCCCCCAGTCCTAGACTGTGTCAAATTCTTGGTAACCGACCAGGTACCTCCATTAAGAGAATGGCCCTCAGCCCCAGGTTGAGTCCCCTAGTCGTAGACTGGGTCAATTTCCTGGTAACTGACCAGGTGCCTCCATTCTCCCAGAGAATGGCTCTCGATGCTGCTTAGGAAAAATCAACAACCCTTACATGTGCAATCACCTCTACAAAGCATAGTATGAGTGTGGTCATGTGTACCAATGATTTGCCTCAAGGGCACCGTACACCCACCCAAAGGGTAGTCAACAGAGCCTCAAAGGCCATCACCTCCTTGAGGTGGAAACCAAGGGGACCTGCCGTGACCTAATCAGGGGTATTTAGCCCGAAAATCAACAGTCTACATAATATAGCTCCAAAACTTGGCCTTTTACAAAAGAAAAATAAACCCCTAACTTTGGTACATTTGGAAGGAACGCTCAAGACACTTTGAGTCGTAATAGGTAATTCAAGGTTTGGATGATTTAAACAACAAATCATGGTAGAAGGAAGGAGGGAATATCCTTAAAGCTTGATTCTTCACCTAGCATAATAGAAAAGAGTCCTCGAAACCATGCTATAAGCAATGTTGTTGGATTGAACATAATAATGTATTGCAGACAAAAGGGTGAGAGCTTTGTGTCAAGCTGGTGCAAATAAACTAGAACATTAAAGATAATTATGACTTGGACATTATCATTAATAATCAAACTTATTAATATATAATATAAATCTGTGACTCTGTAGTCCATTCATCATATGAAATAGACAATCATTAGCAAATTATAATAATAGTAGACCAAAGACAACTCAATAACATATACTAGCTATAATTTATAGGTAAAAGTGGTAGATATAAAGAGTGAATATAGAATGTGAAACATGTCATTGCCAGCAGGCATCTCTTAAAAGAAACCTTACAAGTCCAAAACCAAGATGATTACAAATAAAGGTCTTAGGTTGTGAATCACTAACTATTGATACAATGATACAGTACCCTTGACCGATGCTTCTCCTATAAAATGTAACACACAACTTGAGGTAGTTGAAGTCACCAAATATTATATAGAACACTATTATTTGCACACATTCCATTTATGCCTGAAAATGCAACATGTAATTATATAGTATAATAATATATATTTGAAAAATACAAGTCAGTCTACTTTGGTCCCCATATATTGAATATAGGATCATAGCAAATCCCTAATATTTTGACTTTCATGGATGACGGGACAACAATTTTGACATTGTCTGTTACACCGTTTGCTTGGAATTTTGTAGGCATGGCCAGAATTGAAGCGTTGACTCTTTAGGCATTCTCTTGCACTGGTGTACACAATGTATTTAAATATTGGTTGCCCCATTGTACGTCTGAATTTGGTCAGCTGTGTTATCCTTATTGAAGTAAACAACTGAAAATATGGTTTTAAGAGAGAAAATTGAGACAAGAGGAAGTATTATTGATTATTTTTTATGCAAGAGTCATAACTAGTATGGATTTGGAGGATAGTGTAAAAGTACATGAGTATTGTGCATATTTAACATTATTTTTAGACCTATATCATAAGTACTAGTAGGATAAAAAATTTATAAATTCTGCCAGTACGAACTGAATAGAGAAAACACAGTTTCTAGGGCAACAAATACATTACAACATCTTATATTAGTTATATGGACAATTGAGCTACTCCATATTGATGTTTGGCACGTTATTTCTAGGGATAAACATCAAGTGAAATATGAAATATTTGAAATTGGTTAAAGTTACTTTTCCCTCTTTTTTCTTCTATACACATAGTAGAGATCCTTTATGTTTAATCTTTTGCTTTTAAAATTGATCCTAGAGTTGCTTTCACACTCCTACCTTTGTACCTAGATTGGATGTAATCTTTAAGTCCCATTGACCTACCTCTGTGGTCATCTGTTGGATATTGATAAAGTATCTTATCTTATAGTCTCTTACTTATAGAGTGTGTATATAAGTTAGCAGCAAGGATTTATTGTTTGTCATACCTTTGACATATGCTTGTATGTTTTCGAAGTTTTTAATAACGTCTACAGAAGTTTATTGCATAAAACGGTAGAATTCAAAAGGTTAGAGCATTGGATTGGTTTTGACATTTATTACTTCTGTTACAGGCAGGATGTGCTAAGTCAATTTTCTGTGGTGAATATGGGTTTGGTCACCATCGTGGAGGATATTAAAAAGGTTTCAAAAGCGTTTGTTGTATATCCAAAGAATGTGAACCAAGAAAATTCCACAAGTAAGTAACTTTTGCTGTGGCCTCTCATAGATAAGTTGTCTCTAAAGAAGTTATATTTGCAAAATGTAATTTTGTCATCTTTTCATAGAAACAATGATGCAGCTACATACGAGTGTGGCGTTGAACCAAAGGCCAAGAACCATTGGCCCTCCTGGGGGGATGTATTGCATGGGGGAAGATCAACATTCCCTGGTTCCCTCTCTCCTAATATCTGAGGCCAAAGGGAAGAAACTCCTGATAGATGACAGGTTGTATGATCTGGAAGAGCCTAGAGATGAGGTTTTTGAGTAAATTAAAAACCACAAGTAAGTCTGTTTGACAGACAAAGTAGCAGTCATAATTGGAACCAGACTGGAATAAAATTTTAAATGTAACGAACCAGAACCATTTTAGAAAACATGCTTTAATACTGTGTTAGAAAAACATGATACACTTTAGAGAAAGGTATTGTGCATCATCATCAATATGTGATTAGCATAATAACCCAAGCAAGTATAATTACCAAATCATAAAAGATAACCCTCTTGGGGAAGAAAACTCTACTCTAAAAAACATTTCTTTATCAATCGCCAAACCCTGTTACAATAAGGCTCCAAGACTCCTCAAGCATAGAGCTCATTATGATCCCACCCAATGGATGAGTAAATTGGTTGATTAAAAGCTCAAGGGATCCTCAACATATAGGCCTCAATGGTGAGAAGACCACTTCACGTAATGGTTTTAGGATAAATAAAAACTCACCTTCCAAGTAACTTGGTTGCCTGTATTATACTATGAAGAATCAAGGAGCCACATAGCCGCCTATTTTAACAAATAAGCGTCACATACGGTACTCATAAAGCTTGCAAGTTGGTAACTAATGGAATCTAATAAGTCTAATGATGCCCCATTACATTTAATAATCGCTCCCCCAATGACTACTTCAAATGTGTTATATTTTTGACGTTGTTTGTTGTCAGTTGGTTCTTCTCCTTCAGAGCACAACATTGATACTAGATTCATCCCTAGGCATGGTAGATCCATGCCTCAAGATGTGTGCATAACATTGATGGGATATGGAGCTAGGTGCAGTACTAGTTTGCTTTGGGAGGAGCAATGTTGTTTTGTAGATAGGATGGTAGAGGGTGCTTTCATATTTGTAGCATGCATGTAGATTTTTCACTAATTTTCAGCCACCGGTTTCAAGTAAAAATTTGACTCAGTTTATTTTATTCTCAGAAATTAACATGCTGGAAATAAACATGCATTTTTCAGATTTAAAACACTGCTGTAAATTAAATCTTTTACTGACAGAAAGTAAATATTCAGCACGCCATTCAAACACAAAGTACTCAGACTTTTCGGCCAATGGCCCTGGGAAAACCCACAAGGGGAAAACCAGTCAGAGAGAGAGGGAGTTTATTATTTCTTAGGATAAAAATCAGACATGAAATTTATAGTAAAAAATCCAACTTATCTCAACCCAGAATTTTGATCAGCAAGTTGCCTCAATTTCTGTGCAAATGCTTTCTCGTTTTCCGTGCAAAGTCTTCTCGAAAAATGTGTCTGAAAAACTCAGCAAAAATCTACCCTCGAATTCTGTGGCAATCATCAATAAATGCTGCCTCAATTTCTGTGCATACAGTCACAGAAATCCGTACTGTACTGACTGCAATAAATGCAGCCGTATGGCCTCCAAATTAGTGTCACAAAAATATGGTCCGCTGCCTTGGGAACTGTGCCGTACTGTTCCTTGATTTCTGTGCCTGAAGATTACCTCGAAATTCGTGCACAATCCGCACTGTACGGAACCGTACGATTTCTCGAAATTTGTGCCAGCATTAAATGCAGGCCGTACTTCCTCGGTTCCTGTGCCAGCAATTAATGCAGGCCTTACTTCTCCGCGGGATTTGTGCTGCTCAATGAATGCTGCCGTACATCCTCCTTGATTTCTGTGCTAGCATGTATGGCTCCTCGAAAATCGTGCCCACTGTAATTTTCTCAAGCAGGCTGCCTTGATATTCGTGCCCTCTCTCCTTCAGCTCTCATCTCTTCAAACTCCCCACAAGAATGAATTCATTTTGGCATTTTTCTTGCTTTTTGCTTCTCAACCCTAGGTAGGTGAAGAGATCTCAATCCAATGGCTAAGAATGAATTAGATCAATGGTTGAAATTAATTGCACATATTTTATTTCTAAAATATTAATTTCACTCACCCACTTAAATTTATCAAAAATTGACTTTAGACAATAAAGTCAAATTAAATGTCACTTAATTCATTTAATGCAAGGTTCACTTTATTTGCCCATTTACTAAGTGATTAAAGGTTAAAGTCACTTAGGGGAACACTTACCTAGGTACAAAACTAACAATGCACACACCACCATTAGTTTAATTCCCATTTTAGAGTTAGAGAAGGTCTAGTTCTCTAACATTAATAAAAAAATTATCTTATCTTATCTTTTCTAGGCGCAATGGGTGCATTGCATGATGAGGTTGATCTAGTCTAGGTGGGGTGCAGATTCCAAGGAGGCCATGTAGCAGTTTGTCTTCAATTCGAAGGCTCATTGTAGCATGTAGTAGGAATGGCTGCATAAGATAAAGCCATTTGAATATGTTAGGAAGCAACAACAAGGAAGGTCTTCTAGCATTGCATATGTCTTTGCATGCTAGAAAGACATTAAACTGGAAGCCAAATCTATTAGAGTGATTTTCCTAAGTTTTAACTTAGGCAAATACTTTAATTATTCTAATTTGATTTTGACTTTAATGGAATCACTTTTATAAAGTGAAAAGTGAAATATTTAAGTAATGGCTAATTTAATCTTGGCCATTGATTCTCACTAGAGGATCTCATCCATAGATCCATAGTGAGGGTTAGGGTTTTCGCTTAGCCTTCAAGTGAAAAGAGGATTTGGTGGAGAGGACACATAGAGACATGATACAGACAAACAAGGGAAGTTAAACAAAGCATTTTGCTGAGAAGACGGAGGAATAGTTACCCGACAGAGTCATCGGCGTTTCAGGCTGAGAGAAGGCTGTACAGATCACGCTGGGAGGCAGCCGTACAATCGTATGGAATCTGTACAGCTGACGCCATTGCTGTACGGATCCGTACAGCTGCGCAGGGGAGGTTGTACTAATGACGTAGGGGCTGTACTGTTATGTTGAGGGTGTGCTGGGTTGCTGGACTTGTCCAGTGTTTTTGCAAGGTTCACATTCGCCAGGTTGGGTGAATATTATGTTGGTTGTAAAAGTTCCATATTTTCTCAATAATAAAATTCATATCTGATTGCTGCATCGGTTTTTCCCATCTTGGGTTTTTTCGAGGGTTTCCATACCCAAATTAATAGTCTCTACATTGTGATGTGATGTTGTGAATGTTTTTTAGTTTTTATTTTCCCCTGCAATACTAGTAAAGAAGTTCATGTGTGGTTTTCCAGTAACAAATTAAATATACTGTTTAGCCCTAGATTGAATTTTAAAGGAAAATTACATGGTATCAGAGCTCAGTTGAGCTAAATCTGAGAGACTAGCAGCAGTATTGATAGATCAAGGGCAGATCTATTGAAGACACAAACCTAGATTGCAGATCTAGGGTTTGACCGGTACACTTCAGTATGGCCGTGCAGTTGAGAGTTGAGGATAGACTCCAGGGGGCTCGGACCTTTCCCACATGGAAAGAAAAGATCACAAGGATCTTGGATGTCAGTGGTGCAGAGGAGCACATTGACTCCACGAAGGTTGCGCCCAATGATTCGGCAGATTTGGTAGCTCGAAAGAAGATAGATTCTAGAGCCATGTTGGTCATCATGGATGGAGTGAAGGACCATATAGTCCCTCACCTTTCCGGGAAGAAGACCGCAATGGATATGTGGAAGGCTTTGGAAGGTCTCTATCAAAGCAAGAATGAAAACCAGAAGATGGTGTTGCAAGAGAGGATGTGTAGTACCAGGATGGCCAAGGGAGAAGGAGTGGTGCCTTATCTCACAAGGCTCACACAGATCAGAGACGAGCTTGGAGTTGTTGGCTCTAAGACTGAGGATGAGGAGCTAGTTAAACTCTTTCACCTTTTCATTTTCATTCCTTTTGATCGTATTTAGGGAAGCTAATAGGTGTTTATCATCTTTTTTATCGCCCCTTTTTTCTGTGAATGCATCATATAAATCAGTTAAATCCTTGATACCATGATCATGCAATTTTGTAAACCAATCCAATGCATCATCTTCCAATGATAGAACAAACAATTTCATGCGAACATCTATATGCTCTTCACCCCATTTGTTTACTAGAGCATTGAATGCCTTGAGATGGGCCTTTGCACTTATTGCATTGTTCCCTTGGAAAGATGGAAGCATCTCAATAGCCTTTTTTGGAATGTTATGAGGATAACCATTAATGGCTGAAAAATCAAGAGGTCTATACAAATCATTGGCCATGTTTACTTAAATCTAGAAAGAGGTTTCTTATATCAACGATTGATTCAAATCCCAAATTACTTAGAATTCCCTTTGAATTAGCCGAATTTATCCTTCTTCTATATACTTGCTCTGGTTCAGGGACTAAGCAAACAACTCCTTGATTATTTCTTCTTGTAGAATACCTTTTACGATTATTATTATGTGGAGTCACCAGATGAACTCTATAGATGTTGATTATCCCACCAGTTCACCAGTATTCTTAAGGAAGAAATTTTCTTTTAATTAGATTGACCTAGGCAACAAAGACCTTGCCTTCGGCAACGACACAAAAAATGTTATTGGCCATAATGAAATGTAAATATAGCCCATGTATTTAGAGGAAACTTAAACATGTAAAATAATCACACAATAGATTTTCAAACTTGACCAATGAATTTACTTATGATGACCAATAGCAAATATTAAACTCAATGATAATGCCTCAAAAGATATCCAATAAGAACTTAGAAGCATTATGAATAAGACCAATAACCAAATCCACAAGACAAACCGACAATATGTTCTAGCTATCCAACTAAATCAATTATGTCCTTGTTAATTATGCACAATACCATTGATTTAGAAATGCTTAGCAATAACCATTAACCATAAATTAACACTTAGATTATGAGTTTTAGTGATTAGAGCTTGAGTGATTACAACCACTGAAATATTCTTCCCTGTGTTTTGTGATTAAATTCTTTGACATAAACAAGGAAGACTAATTCTGGAAATTGCCAAAAATATAGAGACATGCAAAAAAAAAATCCAAAATTTAGGAAGTTAGGAAAAACACTCAAAATAACATTTTAATCTTATAAGATTTTCCCAACTAATTGCTGCAAATTATGTGTAATATCTTTCTGGAAAAATGCAGAAATTTATAGCAAAGTAATTCCTCTAAATTTATGATAAGACAATGAATTTTGCATAATTACTAAATCTGGAAATTTCCCTATTATTTTGGAAAATTCTAGATTGCAAAAATTTCAGAAATATCTCAAGAAAAGAATAGTAAACTTGTTTAATCATGAGACAAATATCAAAATTTCTGAGTCTAATGATTTTCAATGAAGCACAATATTTTATTTTTTATTTTTATGAATTATTGTGTGAAATAAATATGAAAATGGAGATAAAACAATAGAAGCAATTTCCATATTTTTATTTATTGCTAATTATTCCAAAATAAAATGTCTATGCTACAAACCAAGGAACAATTAGCCAATTTCTAAATTTTAATAATTTTTGTATGAAGAGCAAATTCTGAAATAAAATAGCTATGCAAGATTTTCAAGATTACCCAATAGATCTAAGTGAAATCCAATTTTTTTTTTTTATCTTTTCCTTTAGGGTTATATTTCACTAATTAAAACAAGAAATAAAAAGAGATTTATTTTTTGTTTTATAGATGGTTGCAAGAGAAATAATAGAGACAAGTGCCTTACCTTTACTTTGGGCTATGGAGTCAACTAAGATATTTTCCAATGGGCTTATTCAACACAAAGATCACCTAGGAAGAATATGTGGTCAAGGCCTCCAACCCTTCATAGATGTGTTAGAAGTTGCAAAATGTAAATTACAAAGGGAGGATAGACTCCCCCTCTACCTCTTGCTTAAGTGAAACACTACATTAGAAGGGGTTAGAATTGCAACATTCAAATTAAAAACACTCCAATGAAAAACCATCTTTATGCAAGAATTTCAATTGAACCTAAAGTAAAACATTACCATAGATCCAATCTACTTATACAATATTGCCCCTAAAGTAGCTCAAGATAAATATAACACAATGCTAGCACATTGCTACCTCCAATAGAAAAACCATCAGCAAAAATAATGCCATCAACAATGAGAAACTCTAAGTGTAACCTCCAAAGCCAGAATTATTTTATTATAGAATGAATTCCTTGTATAAAGATATCTCTTTTGTAGCACCAACAACCAACAAAGAAAATGAGAGAGGAGTGTTCTTTATATAGCTTTAGAAACTCAATCTCTTTTCATTCCAGAAGACTTTAGACTCTAACTAAATGATGCAAAATTGTAAATTTCAGGCCCTATGTCACCGTTATCCTAAAACATAATACACATGAATCATGTCCTTGAAATTGACTTATCGTTTAATAATCAAAACTTACGAAGACATCTCAACCTGAGGTTTACAGCTTGTTGAACGAAACAATATGCCTGCACAGAAATCTGAGGAATTGTTGTACCTTGTACGGCATTGTATGGTATTATTCTAGGAGTCTTCCACCTTGTTGGTCGATCCTTTTCTTGCTATCTGTGTTCTCTCATCCTTGGCTTCACTTGTGTGTTCCTCACATAATGTCATTGGTGTGTTCTACAGCTTCTCCCATCTTGTCCTATTTATGTTTTGAGAGAGAGAACTAATCTCCTCAATTATTGGGTAGTGACTTTTTGATTACCCAGAGCATATGAAAAGTGGGTCCCGGGGTAAAAAGTACACTAGTGTGAAAACGAGCATCCCCACGCTAAATTCCGCCTCCAGATCAGGTTTTTATGCCATTTACAATTTTCTTAATTAAACCAATAAAAAATGGCCTAATTTTGTGGGAAAATTTATTTTCTCGGAATTGAACAAAAACTTAGGGGGACCTAGCACATGTCCATACGACTCAATACCAATGTCTAGCACGTTCATATACATCGACAAGTGAACTTTAAAAGCCTCCCAGGGTTTGAACAGCAAGACAACCATTTCAGCTTTGGAGGAGTAGGTGAAAAACTCAAAAATTATAGACCGCTTGGTCAACATTGCATAATTAACAAGGGAAAAAACACCTTGGAATAATTGGTTTGATAACCAAGTCCTAGGAAGCCAAGTTCTTTACAAAAACCTCGTGCTAGTACATTTTTTACAATCTCCCCGCAGGGTATGAACATGTGGTAAAAAAGTGAAAAAAGGGGCCTTGGAAGGCCTGAATGGACTTCTGAACTCTGAATTTGAACAAATATGGGTTCATCTTTGGCGGCTCACTGAAAATCCAACGAGATGCAACCTAGTTGGTAACAAAGTTTAATCCTAAAAAAATTGACAATGTTTATATTGGAAGTTATGTTTGTAATAGAAAAAGATGCTTCTATTCAATGTTTTCCCATCCCTAGAGATGAGCATTGAAATTTACCATTAGCTTTTTTTCAAATAAAAAGTGTGGCCAGGAATAAGTTGGTAAATCTACTTTTCAATAATGTCATCCACCCTAATTTCTACTTAATTAATATGATTTGGTGGCTGTTTCAAAGCATCCCTTTTTGAAAATATATGTTTTCAAGTTTGTTTTGATTGGAAGAGGGTAAAAGATGTTTAAAATGGTTGATGTTAGCTTGCAGAATTGCCAGTCATGTTATCGTCCAAGTTATTACCTGAGATGGAATTAGAGGAAACGGCCAAAAAGGAACAAATCTTAGGTGGATTATCGGGCCTCCCAGTTCTAACTCAAGTTGAGAAATTAAAGGTGAATAGTTTCTGTACAAAATGTTTGTTAGAATTAACTTCATATATTGTTTTCCAATAGTGTACACTAAGATATTTCAACTTCCTTTGGTTCAGAGTAGAATAGACGCGATTGGTGCAGCTTGCAGTTGTGCTGAAAAAGCTATAAATGATTCTCGCAAAGTCTATGCATTGGGCACTCGCCATACTCCTGGAATCATCCCTCCAATGGACAAGGTTCAGGTTGCAAAAATTGAAGAGCAGGAGAAACTTTTGCGAGCAGCTGCAAATCTTGGTGAAGGTGAGGATTGGTTTCAAATGAGATCATCTATTTCTTTGCTTACAATGAGATTTAAGAAACAAAGTAATTTTTACAATTATGTATTTCATTATCTACTTAGTATTCATGAGTTCCAATTTGTTACTTGTCCCTGATCAGAAAGAAGAACTTTGATTCTCATTTTTCCTGAAAACCGTTAGCTTTTGGGCATACTTGAAAGTGATTACACCATGCCTGGGGTGCTCCATGCGATATGGGGTGCATGGATGACCCTTGGCTGTGTCGTGATGAACATACACATGGGAAGTGACTTGCTCATTGATTGCTTGACCTTGTATGGATGCTTATGTGGCATTCTTCATTGGAACCTTGGTGTAGCAGAAGTGCATAAACTTGGTTTGATAAAAATATCAATGTTTAAATAAATAATAGTTTCATAAGTGAATAATGAAATACAATGAAGAATGGCCTTGCATTTATAGGTCTTGAGGGAAATGGAAAGTATAAAAGACCTTCCACAACCAAATTGCAAAAGAGCTGCTATCATCCATGTTGTCTGGTCATTTGAAACCCTTAACTGTTTTTCTGCATCTAAAAGAAATTTCAAGGCTCGTCATATTCTCTCTAACTCTTCATTTTTACAACTGTTATAAAAGTGCCCTGATCAAGTGAACTAGAAGATAGCCCAGGGAGATTAGTTCCTGCATAAAGTTTCCTAATTAATGACACTTTATCAGGTATTAATGCTTTGACCTCATCATTGGATGTTCCTTATTTTTGCTGTAATGCAATTGCTAGTGGCACATTGCCAATGCTACTGGAAGATATAATGGTATTTTGAATATTAATGGTATCGTGAGGAAGCAGTTGGTTCTTTTCAGGCTTCAGAATATCTTTTAGGACAGGGGCAAAATTTCCTGCTGCTTGCAACCAAGTACTCTAGTCTCTTTTCATCTATAAAAGAGAATTTTCCTACTTTGGAATTTCCTGTTTCCCATCATGCACAATATTTGGATCACTTGTTTCTCCTGTGTTTACAATCACTTTTGTATCAACTACAAAACTTTGTGCTGGTATTGGTAATTTTTGCGGAATCCATGGGGTATAGCTGAAAAAGGTTCAATTCCTTTTATAGCATAATGAGTTTCCATAAATGTTTCTCTATGGCTTGTTTTTTGTCAGATTTCATGGCGGTGCATTCTGATTCATGCTCTACTTCTGTGATAATCAAAGAATTCCTCTATTTATTGGCTGAAGATTTTGGCAACTCAGTTGAACTTTTTGTAGACCTAATATTCTCTTCTTCAACTGTAAGGGAAGCAAGACTGATCCTAACTTTCATGTTGCAACCTAATGCAAGTTGAATTGAATTTGCAATAATCTTCAAATGTCTTTCAGCTCTAGATTTTTGATCTAGATGCCATTGTTCTAATTGAGCAATTGCAAAACCTTCTCCTATAAAAACTGACATCACTTTTGCTTGTGTGTAACAACTTCCTCAGAGCATTTGAATGGTATTCTTATATATTTCTTCTCCAAATGTCATCCAACTTGGATGGCTTCAGACAACTCAACTCTTGTTGAGCTGCATCACTGTTATCATTAATGCTTCTAGGAAACTTAACCCCGCATCCATCCAACATAAGTGAATAACTTGATTCATGAATCTCTTCAGTATTGGAGACTAATTTCCCTTTGTTTGCCTCTTTTAAATACATGATTTATGCTTTCTTCAAACTATTATTTTTATTCCTTGCACTAGACTTTAGTATTATCACGTCAAATTGCTTGAGCAAAGCTCCAAACTGTTGTTTATCGAGAACCTGCCTGGATGATGAATCCGATTGTCTGGTTTTGGCCCTTGGAGTTTGTGGAAGAGACTTATCTCTATCTTGAAATCCTTGGTTACTTTTATTTCCTAAGAGAGACATCCTTGGTTCTTCTCTACTTGGAAATCTGAGTTGTTAGTTGATCAAATGAAAATCTTTCCATTATCTTATGAAGCCTAGTGGTAATTACGATATTTGATTCCTCTCTTTCAACTTTCTCTTCTACTCTTAAGGTATTTATATTGCTACTGCATCTTCTATCCTTTGCAATGCATTTTTATGCTCTGCTCCTTGTTTGGACAACATTTCTCTTAATTCTCCCATTTACTTGTTCATGCTACTCTCAATGCCATCCAGAAGAGATCTCAGAAGTCTGATGTCTGCCTTGTGGCTATATAATTCTTGATTTATGTCCTCATTGGTTACCCATTTCTTCTTCCCTCTTTCCTTTAAAAAATTTCTGAAATTAGTGTTAAACTAGCAGCAACAAGGAAGGTCTTTCTGCATGCATGTGTTCTTGCATGCAAAAGACTTAAATTAGGAAACCAGTTGTATTTAATTTACTTTTCCTAAGTTTACTTTGGAAAATAAATTAAAGTGATCTAAATTAACTTTAGTGAAACACTAGTTAAAGTGAAAGTGAAATTAGGGTTTTCGCTTTACCTAAAGTTATAAAAGAGAGATCAATTGGTGGAGAGGACATACACTTGTATTCCGACAGATTCAAGATACAGACAGGGAGAGAAAGTCAGACAGAGGATTTAGCTAGGAAGACGGAGGAGTGAGCAGCAGGATCACTGAGCTTCGTACAGCTGGGCCGTACACTCACGCAGGAGGGTGTTGAGGTTTAGATGGGGTTTTGCTCAGTGATTCTGTCGTGTAACTGCATTCACCAGGTTTGGGTGAATTTGCAGTATTGTAAACACTCCATATTTTCTCATAATAAAATCTATATTTGACTGTTGCACCGGTTTACCCATCTTGGGTTTTTCTGTGGGTTTCCATACCCAAAATAGTAGTGTCAATATTGTGATATGATGTTGTGATTTATTTCTTAGTTTTGTATTCCGCTGCATACTGTAAAAGATATTCATGTGTGGTTATCAGTAGAGATTTGCATGCACTGTTTAGCCCTAGTTTGAATATTAAGGAAAATTTACAATTAGTAACTATGATCACTTTTTGGACTGTATGACCTCAGGGATTGCACAAATCTACAACCTGCAAATGCTTGATTGTACGGATCTGTATGGATGTACTGTGTTGTACGACACTGTGGATGTATGGTATTGTACAGACTATACATATGTATGGTACTGTAGTGACTGTACGAACATATGGAAATGTATGTGACAATCTGTATAGAAATCAACCTGCACAGAACATATTAGCAAGCCTTGATACCAGTGTAGCGAAAGGACATAAACTTGGTTTGATTAAAGTATCAATGTTTAAAAAAATGATTGTTGAATGAATGAATGATGAAATACAATGAAAAATAGTTACGTCTTTATGAATGCACCTTTTAATATATTAAAGTCCTAAGTCCTAAGTCTCTCTCCATATTATTACTATCAAGGTTATAAGGACCGAACCTGTGGTTGAACCGGCTGACCTCAAAAACCTAAATCGAACTGGAACCAGACTGAAATTGGTAAAAAACCAGATCACAAAATTGGTCCACCAAAAATACATAAAATATTCAAATTTTGTAAAACTATATACATATGCATGTGCAACCATGTGAATCCAAACCATTATACACAAATTTGCAAAATTTCTCAAATATATAACAAGTAAGAGTGAATACAACCAAAATAGCACTAAGTGCACTCCATGTTTGAATCAAAATACATCAACAAAAAGGATCTAAATCGCCTATATAGTCCACAAATAACTCTAGAGTCCTACAATAGATAGTAAAGACTACACAATCTAATCATATAACAAAATCTTTTGAATCATATAACAAAATCAAATAACAAAATTATTTGAAGTTGATTATTGTGACTCCATAGCTCGAGTAAAGATGGCATTGGTCATTTTGATTATTTGATTGTTTCTCTCTTTCATACATTACTTGTTGATTGTTAAAGGGTTTTGCTTGACATTGAAATATTTGCATCACTACACGTGGATTGTCATTTTTTGTAATTTACAAACTCCTAGAAAACATTCTTCAAAAAAAGAACTTAGTAAGTAGGGACTACCCCCCTTGGCCTTTAGGAGTCGTGGTCTAAACGGAGGAGTTTAGAACCGAGGTGACAGTGGGTTCTCAACTCATAAGTTGCCCATGGGAACACATAGCGGTTGGGAGACTTACCTGTGTCCAAGTGTGTTTTAGGCAGCAACATTTTTGGCGCCGTTGTCGGGGACAAGTCTTTTGTCCTTGGTCTTGACATTAGTTAAATAATTTTAGATTTAATTCTTTAATTCTTCAATTTAATTCTTTAAGTGTTAATAAAAAATTTGAAATAACCTTAATTTTCTTTTTTTTTTTTCTTTTACCCATATTAGAAGTTTACTTGTTCTCCAACTCGTGACTCCACTTCAAAATATATAGTGAAGTATTCTACCTGGAGCCCTTTGGTTTGCTTAGCTCCCTCTTAGATCTTGAAAAGGCTTTTAGAGGAAGTTAAACAAACTTGCTCCTTGTAGAATCTTTACAAGTCTTGGAGAAGAAGCCAATTTCTAATATCCCTTTGTTGTTTATCCAAGTAAACCAACCTAAACAATGAATAACTATTATAGACAATGTGATTTCTCTAAAATTGTTGGTTACCTTCATGAAGTTCCAGAAAAAGCTATAGATAAGTTGCCTTCTTTTCAAGGAGACAATGTTACAAGTGCTAAATCCCACATCAGAAATTTCAATTTATGTATTGCAAGATGGTGTATGGCACACAACCATGAGGATGTGAAGATGAACCTCTTTGTTTTGCCCTTAGAGGAAGAGGCCATTGATTGGTTTATGGAACATGATGATAACAAGTTTAAAGACCTTAAGGGAATCATTGAAGCTTTTAATGATAAATGGGGAGATAAGAGGGATCACCATTCCTTGTTAATTGCCTTGCACTCTAGCCACAAGGAAGATAATGAAACAGTGGAAGGATTTAACACAAGATTTAATAAACTGGTTAAGAGTCTCCCTTAAGATATTAAGTCTCCTAAAAAGGCCATCTTAATTTTCTACATTCAAGCTTTTGAAGGGGAAATGAGATACCAGCTAAGGGATAAAGAGCCTACAAATGTTAGGGAGGCACAAGACAAAGCTATTAGAATAGATAAGAATATGCAAGCTTCGGGGAAATCAAATGTTCTTGGGTTTTCAAAGGGTAGTCCTCCAGAGTCAAATAAAGTCAAGAAAGTTGAAAACCAGGAACCCCAAGGTGACTCTATCAAAGAGCTCGCTCGATTGATTAAGCAAATGGAAGAAGTCTATATTAATCAATTATCAGCGATGCATAATAAGATAGTTGCCATGGAAAAAGAGAAAGGTAATAATCATAAGCCAAATGATAGATGGCAAAAGGGTCTCCTTAAAGGACCCCCTTATTAAGAACAAGAAAGACCTCCAGAGCCTATGGAAGCAAACAATTGGTTTGATGATCTAGTAATCCCTTACTATAGGGCTTGTGATGATTCACATGATGAAGGGACTTGTCCCATTTTCTTTCATATTATAAAGGAAACGTTAGCAGCTAGAGAAAGAATGGAACAGGTTAATATGGTGGGTCATGAATGTGTGTTTGACAATAATGAGGATTTATTGGAATCAATAGAAGATAGTAAGGACATGGTTTGCATGACTAGAAATATGGACTAAGTAGGAGAAACATGTGACCATGAACTTACCCCTAAACAAAGTGTATTTTCAAGTAATAATTTCAGTATGGATTTAGGGGGTTGGATCAGTAATGTAAAGGTATCAGTTCCTGCAGCAGAAAGTGTAAAGGTTCCATCCCAAAAGGATAAGCCACCCAAGGCTTTAGTGAGTTCTCCTCAAGTCAGTAAAGTGTCAGACCATTTTCAGAATTTTTTAGAAGAAAAGATAGTCGAGGCATGCCAGAATGAATCAGTGTTTTTTTAGAATGTGGACAATGTACATAGTGTAAAGGATCATGTTATTTTTGTTAGCTTCCCGGAAAATATAAAGGATGGAATCAAAATTAAGGAAGTTAACAAAATATGGCATGGCAGTTTTTTGATAGTGTGGATCTTGAGACTTTGGGGGATCTTGGCATGGAAGGTGAATGTTCAAATTTTCCATGTGATTATTCAGAGCCTTGTGATTCAGAACCGTACACAAATATCTGTAATAAAGACTTGGAGAAAGAGTACAATGAAGATCTAGATTGGGTGCAATTAATGGAAGAACAGCCTTAGCTTTCATATTCACATACAGAGGTTCCTTATGATTTGGCGCGGCTTGGAGCCTATATAGAGAATTATCATTCGATAAGCCTTGTTGAACAGTGCGATGGAGTAGTCGATGTGCCTCATCAGACAAATGTGTACATTAGTCCTATCCAATCTTGGATAGAAGAAGCCTGTGGGAAAACTTGTCAGTTTGGGAAGCAGTTTGATCACATTATCCATGCTTACGATTCCCCATCTCGCCTGCCCATTCTGGATCAACACGCAGGTTTGAATTTCTTAATAAATGTGTCCTTGCTTTGGCTAGTACCCAATGCCAAGACAGATATTTTTAAGGTCGATAAAATGCTTAGGTGGTTGCATTGGATATTTGAGTTTACCTAAGATGTTATTTTGTTTTGCTTAGGATAGGAAAATAAGCTTCTTAAAGTGAGCATTTACTGTCTGCATTTATTTTTGTATTTAGGTTTCTTTTAGTTTCTAATAAAACAACCTATGGTTCATTGGATTTTTTCATAAAACTTGTGCTACTAAGGTTTTCTTGTCAAGTTGAGATGTTTTTATAGATTATAAGAACCAGAGATTCTTGGAGTTCTTGTATCCTCTCCTTGCCTGAAGACCAGATCGAGCACACATCCCACAGTTGGAGCCAGAATGTTGACCACCAAAACCAACTAGGTGGACAACGATGTACCATGCACATGTTGGATGTGCCTTGAAGATAAGAATGAAGTACTTAATGATTATATCAAGCGAGGAAGCTCTTCTTCTCTTCTTCTCTCTATGAAATTTTCGTCGCCTACGGGGGATTTTGTAAGGATATGTCAGCATGAAGGTCTAGTTTTTTGTAACTTGATCATCTAAGACTTAGTCATTAGGGAAGTCCTTTCATCGAGTGTTTTTTCACTTGGATAATTAGAATTTCTTTTTAGAGATTTTAATTATTTGAGTTTTTCACTCAAAATTACCTCCAAAGTGGTGAAAGGTGTTCTAGTGATCGAGTCCATGGAGTGATTGGGGCCCATGAATGTTTTATATTACCATGCTAGACATTATCCAAAGTCTTGCAGGAATTTCATTAAGTTTTGCATAGGTTTTTATAAATTTTTGGTCATTAAAAATTGTCACTCATGACAATTTGTTGTAATGTAAAAGAGGGTTACTTGGTCCTTTTTAATGTTGTATAGGGGTATGGGTACTCAAGACAAATGGCATGAGCACCCCTACACCCTTCGGCCAACTTTGAAGTCATTCGGACAAGTATTACTATGGTTTTGGTCACCTTTGCCCAGGTCAGTCATGGAAATCGAGAAATTGGGCATTTAATTAGAGAGCCAAATTTTGGAAAAGTGACTATAGTCACTTGGGGTGGCCAAGTAAAGGTTCTAATGTTTATATTATGTTCCTAAGACAAATTTAAGACCCAAATTGGGGCCCCAAGCAAGCATATAACAAGTTTTGAGTTGCCGAATCTAGTGGGGTGCCCCTTTCTCTCTTTGATTGGTTGGGTGAGCTAAAGTCAATGGAAAGGGCCCCACTATGGTGGTTTCTTCCCCATTTGACTTAACAATAAGGTTGGAAGCATTAAATTGGGGGTTTATCTCCCCATATTTGAGATCTCAAACCTTGGTTTTGCCCTCTTTGAGCAAATTCGCCCTCCCTCTCTCCTTTGTGACACTTGGCTAGCATGCAAAGAGCCTCTCTCTTTCATTTTTCCTATTTAAGGAGGCTTCCCCTCCTCATTTAGGTTACACAAAAACACACTCACACCCACTCTCTTGCTCATGCTCTCATTCTTTCTCTTGCTTTTGCTTGGGCCATTGTAATTTTTAGTCATTTGGCTTTGTTAATCAAAATCTTTGGAGGAATCTTGTGTGCATTGTTCTCATTGATGATTTGCTTCCATGCTTAAGGAGCTACACAAGTTTGGTTGGCCAAGGAAGCATACTAATTTGCTTTGGTAAGATTTATGGTATTTGTATTCCATAAATTTTGTGAGTTTTCATTCTTGTAGTAAAGAAGTTCATATATTTTCTAGTTTGAAGTTTATGATTTCTTTGCTCATTATTGGATTCTCACCTTCTAGTAGTTGTGTAATGAAAATCTTATAAGTTGCAGGTTATTTGGATTGAAGAGTGGGATTCCTCGGTTGGATGCCCCATTGCTTCACTTCTTGAAGAACAAATGACCAATTTTCTCTTTCCTTCCATACAAATTTCTGAATTTTAATTTTAGTTTGTTGAGTGTTTTAAACCTGATTTTAACTCTTATATACTCAACTTCTTTCAAAATTATTCATCTGACAACTTTGTATAAATTTGTATATATATTGCACTAACATACTAACTTCCCCAAAGTGATTTTGGGCACATTTTATCATTTTCTGTTTGCTGGTTTTTAGCAGGTTAGTGACAAAAAAAAAGAAAAACTTTGCCAAATTTCAGCCATAGAAGAGTTTTAAGGCCACCCCAAAGGAAGAACTTCAAGGATATTTCAAGAAAGGGAAAAAACACGGTTTTTCTCACTCCTTTTACCTCTTTCTGTATGCTGAAATTTCAACTATTGTAACAACTCCAAGAGAGTCTCTTGTACTTGATTTCTTGCTTTGCATTTTCAGATTAATCAAGTCTCATTTATTTGCCATCCATTGCTAGCAATAGAAGTTGGGCTTGCCCACCTTTGCATAAGCAATTGTTGATTGGCGCGGGTTTTAGATTAGTTAGAGTTTCATTTTGTTTTTATTTTATTCTTTATTTTTTGCCCGCACCTTGTAAGTGATTTGGCTTTGCCATCCTTGCAATATCGCGTTCGCTAGCATTTTTATTTAAAGTATTTGTTTATTTCCTTTTGCCCGCACCTCACAATCGAGTAGGCTCTGCCTCCGTTGTGATATCGCGCTTGGCTTGTTTTG
>LPNX010229502.1:1149969-1176688 GCA_001517045.1 Pseudotsuga menziesii
TACCACAAGCCCCGTTTTTTGCCTCGTATTCTCTCCCCCCGCTGGTTCGACCAATCTAGGGCGATGAGAAAGGGTAAAGATTTGTGTTGGCTAGTTTAATAGGCACTTAGATAAGTATCTTCATTAGAAAGGAGAAAAAGAGGTTTGACCTGTGGAGCTAGTGGGGTAGAGGCCGTAGGGGGCTTCGTGGCACTTTGTGTCCTCCAGTTGAGCACCCAGCAAGTTTCGAGTTTGACCCGTGGAGCTAGGTGGGAACCTTGTGTTCCCATGTTTAGCACCCAACATTCTCTCTCTAATTGAAGGAGATAGTTTCTTGGGGTAGACATCTAGAATAATTCATTTCTTTGCAACAAACACCTTAATTCCCTAAGTCAAAGAGAGACATAAAATTTACTAAAACTTACAGGATCACTTGCATAACATTGTTACAATCATTTACATTTCTCTACTTTGTAATCACTTTATTTTAACTTTACTCATTTATTGGAAGTCATCATGTTCTTGTATATTTGTTAAGGTAAATGAGTTGATGCTTTAGAAAATTATTTGAAGTTGATAATTGTGACTCCATAGCTCGAGTAGAGACGACACTGGTCCTTTTGATTATTTGATTGTTTCTCTCTTTCATACATTACTGGTTGATTGTTAAAGGGTTTTGCTTGACATTGAAATATTTGCATCACTACACGCTGATTGTAATTTTTTGTAATTTACAAACTCCTAGAAAACATTCTTCAAAAAAAGAACTTAGTAAGTAGGGACTACCCCCCTTGGCCTTTAGGAGTTGTGGTCTAAACGGAGGAGTTTAGAACCGAGGTGACAGTGGGTTCTTAACTCATAAGTTGCCCTTGGGAACACACACAGCGGTTGGGAGACTTACCCGTGTCCAAGTGTGTTTTAGGCGGCAACACCCCCAAATGGGGGAAGTGGGGTGTGGGAGCCTTTCTCCCACTTGCTTTTTATTAATTTTTTACAACACTTTTTATCTTTTCTTGAAAGCACAAGGTGAGAAAGGAGAATGAAAGAAGAGGGAAGTGCTTTTTTTGTCTTTTTCGCTCTTTGTTCGCTTCTAGCCTTTGTTTTTATTTTTTGTTTTCCTGAAAATAAGAGCTTTGAGCACTAACTGGTTAAGAGGTTGTCCAAAATAAAAATAAACAAAGGAACAAACAGAGATTTTAAACTAAGCTCTAAAGAAACTAAGTTTCTAAGATGAAAGAGAAGAAATCAAACAAAGGAAGAAACGATGAAACGAGAGAAGAAAAAGGCAAAAAGAAGGCTGCGAAAAAGAGGTGAAAGAGGGCAGCGAAAAGAAGTGAAAGAGGGCTGCAAAAAGAGGTGAAAGAGGACAGCGAAAAGAAGTGCAAGAGGGCTGCAAAAAGAGGGGAAAGAAGGCAGCGAAAAGAAGTGGAAGAGCGCTGCAAAAACAGGTGAAAGAAGGCAGTGAAAAGAAGTGGAAAAGGGCTGCAAAAAGAGGTAAAAGGAGAGGAAGAAAGCAACGAACAAGAGGAAGAAGGTTTGGAGAAAAATAGGACTTGAAAACCAAACCTTGCTCAACCAATTTTAAGGATTTAAAAAATGACTTCAAAGATGAATAAAAGAAGTTAGAACCGCTTAAACCTTTGGATCTTTGAACCAAACTTGGATCTCACGTAGCAAATAATGATTGAACCTTGAACTTGGCTCCAAGAAAAGGAGATGCAACTTAACTCAACCTTTTTCTTGGTAGGATAGTGTGACCTGCAAACAAAAACTCATACACTTGCCAATAAAGGGATTAGATCATGTACCATTCACAAATTGAAATCAAAAGCAGCATGAAATACAATTGAATAAAACAATGCTCTTTTAGATCTCTAAGAGTAAATGAGTAAATAGATAGATTGAAGCTACAAATATCTATTATGATGTGCTTCTAAAAGCCTTCTAAAGCATAGATCAATAACCCTGAATTGACAAAGCAAGAGAGAAATTAAAATTATATTACCTCATTCATCAAGCACGTGCATCCACAAAAGCACACCACATGAGCCTCCAAAGCATTTCTTTATTCCAATGGTTGCATGAAAGCAACAAGCATTACACAAAGTTTCACCAGAGGTTCTCTGCAAGGATTATCCACCCTAAAGAGTGAGCAGAGACCCCTTATTTATACAGAAAAGGAGAAGAGGCAATAAACCCTAGCGAATGCATGAAAGAGGGGCGCAACCACCCAGGAGCTGGAGTTCACTGCCTTGATTTGGAGATGAACTGGACTCCGATAGTTGAGACTGGGGTGAGGTGGCCTCCACCCAGGAAAGGCGCCAACCCTGTCTCTTTGGAATTATCTACCATCTAATAAAAACGTGGCAATGAGGGAATTCCCCCATGCTAGGTGAAGGAGGTGCAAATCCTAAGACATAGTTAGCTGTAGTATTTCGATAATGACTCAGATCAGGTGGGTGGTGATTGGAATTGCCCTAGATGCTCTTTGCCATGTCATTTAGCTCTTTACTTTATTCAATTTGGTTTATTTTGGAGAGTTTTTGATTTATCTCCATTTAATATTTTTTCTGATTATTTTAATTAAATATTCCTCATTTATTAATTTTGAGAAAATATTCAATTAAGTGCAAAATAATCATCAGAAACTTAGGATAAGTGGGTCTAGGGGTTAAATGAGTGTTTTGGCTTAGAAACCAAGCACTCATTTGTCAAAATCCACCCCCATACCATTTAATTATTACATTTTGAAAATTTTCAATTAAACCATAGGAAAAATGGCTTAATTAATTGAAAAATTTAATTATTTAAAAAATAAAAAAATAAAAAACTCGAGGATGTCCGCTAAATTTTTTTTTGGACAATGTTTTAACACACCTCGGGACCTAGGAAATGACCATAGGACACACCAATAGTGTCTAGTAGGTTCATATTTTACAGTTGGACTCTAATAACACCCCAAGGCCTAACTGCCAAATTTGGGCATTCCAGCTTTGAAGGTAGCAGGAGAAACTCATCGATTATTACTCGGCTAAAGGCAAAGAATAAACGACAAGGGAAAACATTCCTTGGAATACCTTATTTGATTGTTAAGTCTAAGGGAACCGAGCCACTCAAGACCCCCCTACTAGCACACTTTATTACAAACCCCATGGGTATGGTCAATTCGACAAAAGAAAATAAAAGGCTAACCCAAACTGGCTAAGTCTGGAACAAACTGAACTTCTGAACTTTGGAATCGAACATGCATCATGTTCAATAAATGGCTGCTCAATAGAAAGTTGAACTATTGTACAAAATAGTTGGTAACATTTGGCTCCAACCGCGGGACGCGTGCTCGATCTAGTTTCTTTTGCAAGGAGAGCATACGAGAACACCAAAATCTTTGGTTTTCTATATCCTGTCAAAACATCTCAACTTGACAAGAAAACCTCAGTAGCACAAGTATTATGAAAAAGAGCCAATGATCCAAAAGTTGCTTTATTCAAAGGAATGACAAAACTTAACTAAAAATTTATTTATTCCTAAGTACAGAAAGAAAATGCGAAAAGTAAATGCTCACTTTAAGGAGTTTATTTTCCTACTCTAAACATAACATAAAATGTTAGGTGTAATCGAAAATCCAATGTAGCCACCTAAGCATTTCATTAATATAACAAAGATTTGACTCGTCTTTGGTTACCAGCCAAAGTAAGGACATATTTTTTAGAAAATGCAAACTTGCGTGAATATTCAAAATGGGAGGGTTGGATGGGAAATCATAGGTATGTAAAACTTCACTGAATTGCTTCCACAACTGGCAAGTCCTCTTGCAGGCTTCTTCTATCCAAGATTGGATAGGACTAATGTACAAATTGGCATGATGAAGTAGATCAGTGAATAGTCAGGTGCTTCATCATGATTTGTACAAGATGTATAAGATGTGAATACTTATCGAAAGGGATCATCATACTGTGTGTAAGCCCCAAACTACAAATCATAAGGAACCTCTATATCCAAAGATGACGGTTGAGAAAAATCTTCAACAAGTTGCATTCAATCTGATTCTTTACTGCCTTGCTTCTCCAAGTCCTCATTGCAGATACTCAAATACAACTTTGACTAATCATATGGGAACTTTGACTGTTCTTCTTTATAACTTTAATAAGTCTTAGAATAAACACCCCCCTCGTTGGACATATCATAGAGGGGATTTCCACAAATTTCTGAATAAATACTCCCCTCACTAGACATATCATAGATGGGATTCTAAAAAAGATCATCCCCATCTATGGCAGATATGAGAGAGTGTTCATCACTGGTACCAAGTCCTTGGCTATCTTCATCCTCCTTATGATTGTAACAATCCTCTTCAAAGAGTTGGGTTTCAAAGATATCAGAAGGGACCCAACTTTCCAAATATTTGTCATTAGGTGGAGAGCAAGGAGGATTGTCATCACACAAAACTTCGAAGATTGGATTTTCAAGTGAAGTCTCCTAGTCATCATCCATGTCAGATGTAAGGGACTCTTCATCACTTGTATCATGCTCCTGACTGTAATCTCTCGCTTGACTCCAGGTTTCTGTGGTGACAAGATGGCACTGACCTACTGTGTTGACATACTCAGGCTCTCTTGAATATTCTTCACTATCATTTGACTCTGGAAGACAATGCTCTAGGATTTGACGGGCCATGTAACATGTGGACTCTTCATGAAGGGCCTCACAGGGTCTGCAGTAGGGAATGAATTCCTCAACAATGTTGATGGGATCTAGTTGATTAGGGGGCGTTTTATCTTGTGGGGCTTTCTTTTGGACCCAATTTCCCTTAGGAGGAAAATCTTTCTAACTAGTTTGAGCTCTTTCCATGTTTATTACCCGATTTTGCATATTTTTTAGTTGATTTGCATAATCGGCTTGTAAGGCCTCCATCCTATCATTCATCTCCTTCATTTTCTTGTCATAAGTCTCCTGGATGTGGTTTGCGGAATCCTTAGCTCTAATATCCTGTTGCTTAGGAGGGATAAGGGCCCTTGTGTATCCAGGAATGTTTGATTTACCAGAAGATTGCATATTCCTGCCAATTTTAATAGCCATTTTCTGGCCATCAAAAGAGTGGTAGGGCCTTTATCTCTGAGTTGATACTGCATTTCTCAACTAAGAGCTTCACTATAGTAGACTAAGATGGACTGAGCAGTAGGCTTGTAGGCAGCATGGATGGCATTCGTCAGATTTGTGAATTTCTTGTTAAATTCATCCATTGTTTCATTCTCGTTTCTTTTTATGTTAGTCAAAGTAGCTAACTGATGTCGGGGCTCTTTCTTTTCACCAAACTTGTTGGTGAAAGCAGTTTTAAATGTTGCAAGAGTTGCAAAGGAGTTATCTGGCAAGTTGTTGAACCAATCACCGGCATCTCCGTCCAAGGAAAGAGCAAAAAGTTTCATATACACATCTTCGTGTCTATGTGCAGGATCATTGATAAAGGCGTTGATACATCTGGAGAAGTTTTTAAGATGAAGACTTGCATTGATGGCATCAGTGCCAGTGAACATGGGCAGTTTGTCTACAACTTTATCTGGTAGATTGTGAGGTTGACTTGCTATCTAAGAGATGTTAAAGGGATTGAAATATTCACCCATTGTATCAGACAAACAATGATTATTTTCAACAAAAGGATTATGGATGTCCGAAATAGACTCAGATCCAAGATTTTCAAGGATTCTACGGGAAGCTAACCTATTTAGTCTCCTCCTATAAACCTTTTCAGGTTCAGGGATGAAATCAAGTTGGCCTACAACGTTTCTTCTTGTTGAATACCTTGGTGTGTTTATTGACAGTGGAGTCACCAGATGGATTCGAGTCTAAAATCAGAGATTTGTTTAAACTAAAAATCTATAAAAAGACAAGGTAAAAACTAAGAAAAAACTAAGGAAAAAGTCGTCCAGGAACAAAAGACGTGTCCCCGACAATGACGCCAAAAATGTTGCCCGCCAATGTGCACACCGTCAGCAGAAATCTTTCAAATAGTTGCTTCCCGAGGGGGACAGATGCGGCCTTGGGGGCAAGCAAAGAGTCAGGTGCTGTCACCTGATCTCGACTCCTTCGTTTAGGCAAATTTTTAACGAAACCAAGGGGGGTAGTCCCTTCAAAGAGTTTCTAAGGCTCTCATTTTTAAGATATTTTAAGTATATGATGTGGATGGGTGTTTTTTAGGAGTTTTTTGGAAAGAGACTTACAACAAAATAATCGAGTAAGCACTTGCAAGTAAAATTAAAGATACACAACCATTTGACAATTGCAAAATTAAAGTAAAGCATCCATGATATGAAAAATAGAAGAAAACAATGCTTCAAATAGATAATAAGCAAATTGATAGGACCAGTGCCAGATGGAGTGCTTGAGATCGTTTTGCAAGTGTTCTTGGTAAATTTTACTGTAAATTTTAAAGGTGAAGTTGATTATTAAATGGGAAGGGGATCTCCAAGATATACCTTTCGTTACTGGAGATATGTCCGGATTCTTAAAAGAGTGGCTCCGCATGGGAAAATGTGGGCTAGATGGAGTCGTGGGGGGGTGTTCAACACTACACCAACAAGGATGTAGCTTAACTGGACCCCACAGTCACTTTCTAGTAGTTCCCGCTTTCCCTGAAGAATTTCCCCACTACTTCTCAGATTCGTTACGTCGGATTTCCGTAATATTCGAGGGTTGTGAATTTTATTAATGTGAATTGGATTAGAATGTGAAGATTAAAAAATTTACAACTGCTTCTGGGTATCTCAACAGGGTAGAGCATACACAGTGTAATAAAAATGTTTATTCCTATTTTATTAATTGTGAACAAAAGCCATTGTAACAACCCTCTGACAGAGAGCACTCTTAATCTGCCATATGGCGAGATTCAAGAGATTTATAAAAAACAAGGAAAAAGCTGCTAAAGTAAAAGAAATAAACTAAACCATAAACTTTCCGACAGAGAGCACTCTTGATCCACCTTTCGGTGAGATTCAAGAGATTTTGTGTTTTTTTTCTTTTAACAATTTAATAAAAAGAAGTAAAACTAATCTAAGATAAAAAAGTAAAGCCTCTCCGATAGAGAGTGCTCTTGATCCACTTTTAGTGAGATTCAAGAGACTTTGGATTTTTTTTTCTTAACAATTAAATAAAATAAGAAAGCTTAAAAATTGATGAAGTGAAACTATACTAGAAAACTTTTATAAAAGCAACAAAGACTAACTTTTCCTATTCTACTCTAAGAAATTACTATGCAGATATAAAGCAAAGGAAAAACACCAAAGGACGATACAGGCTTCCCCCAAATGGGGGAAGTGGGGTGTGGGAGCCTTTATCCCACTTGCTCTTTATTAATTTTTTACAACACTTTTTATCTTTTCTTGAAAGCACAAGGTGAGAAAGGGGAATGAAAGAAGAGGGAAGTGTTTTTTTTGTCTTTTTCACTCTTTGTTTGCTTCTAGCCTTTTTGTTTTGCCTGAAAATAAGAGCTTTGAACACTAACTGGTTAAGAGTTAGTCCAAATGAAAATAAACAAATGAACAAACAAAGATCTAAAACTAAGCTCTAAAGAAACTAAGTTTCTAAGATGAAAGAGAAGAAATCAAACAAAGGAAGAAACGATGAAACGAGAGAAGAAAAAGGCAAAAAGAAGGCTACAAAAAAGAGGTGAAAGAGGGCAGCGAAAAGAAGTGGAAGAGGACTGCAAAAAGAGGTGAAAGAGAGCAGCGGAAAAAAGTGGAAGAGGGCTGCAAAAAGAGATGAAAGGAGAAGAAGAAGGTTTGGAGAGAAATAGGATTTGAAAACCAAACCTTGGTCCACCACTTATAAGGATATAAAAAATTACTTCAAAGATGAATAAAAGAAGGTAGAACTGCCTAAACCTTTGGATCTTTCAAACAAACTTGGATCTCATGTAGCAAATAATGATTGAACCTTGAACTTTGCTCCAAGAAAAGGAGATGCAACTTAGCTCAACCTTTTTCTTGGTAGGATGGTGTGACCTACAAACAAAAACTCATACACTTGCCAATAAAGGGATTAGATCATGTACCTTTCACAAATTGAAATCAAAAGCAGCATGAAATATAACTGAATAAAACAATGCTCTTTTAGATCTCTAAGAGTAAATGAGTAAATAGATAGATTGAGGCTACAAATATCTATTCTTATGTGGTTCTAAAAGCCTTCTAAAGCATAGATTAATAACCCCAAATTGACAAAGCAAGAGAAAAATTAAAATTATATCACCTCATCCATCAAGCACATGCATCCACAAAAGTACACCACATGAGCCTCCAAAGCCTTTCTTTATTCCAATGGTTGCATGAAAGCGACAACCATTACACAAAGTTTCACCAGAGGTTCTCTGCAAAAATTATCCACCCTAAAGAGTGAGTAGAGACCCCTTATCCATACAAAAAAGGAGAAGAGCCAATGAACCCTAGTGAATGCATGGAGGGGCGCAACCACCCAGGAGCCGGAGTTCACTGCTTTTATCTAGAGATAAACTGGACTCCGGTAGTTGAGACTGGGGTGAGGTGGCCTCCACCTAGGCAAGGCACCAACCCAGTCTCTTTGGAATTATCTCCCATCCAATAAAAACGTGCCAATGAGGAATTCGCCCATGCTAGGTGAAGAAGGCGCAAATCCCAAGACAAAGTTAGCTGCAGTGCTCTGATAATGACTAAGATCAGGTGGGTGGTGATTGGAATCTTCCCAGATGCTCTTTGCCATGTCATTTATCTCTTTACTTCATCCAATTTGATTTATTTTGGAGAGTTTTTTATTTATCTCCGTTTAATATTTTTCTAATTATTTTAATTAAATATTCTTCATTTATTAATTTTGAGACAATATTCAATTAAGTGCAAAATAATCATCAAAAACTTAGGATAAGTGGGTCTAGGGGTTAAATGAGTGTTTTGGCTTAGAAAACAAGCACTCATTTGTCAAAATCCACCCCCAAACCAATTAATTATTACATTTTGAAAATTTTCAATTAAACCATAGGAAAATGGCTTAATTAATTGAAAATTTTAATTTTTAAAAAATAAAAAATAAAAAAACTCGAGGACGTCTGCTAAATTTTTTTTCGGACAATGTTTTAACACATCTCGGGAGCTAGGAAATGACCATAGGACAAACCAATAGTGTCTAGTAGGTTCATATTTTACAGTTGTACTCTAATAACCCCCCAAGGCCTAACTGCCAAATTTGGGCATTCCAGCTTTGGAGGTAGCAAGAGAAAAACTCATTGATTATTACTTGGCTAAAGGCAAAGAATAATCGACAAGGGAAAAAACTCCTTGGAATACCTTATTTGATTGTTGAATCTAAGGGAACCGAGCCACTCAAGACCCCCGTACTAGCACACTTTATTACAAACCCCATGGGTTATGGTCATTTCGACAAAAGAAAATAAAAGGCTAGCCCAAACTGGCTAAGTCTGGAACAAACTGAACTTTTGAACTCTGGAATTGAACATGCATCATGTTCAATAAGTGGCGGCTCACTAGAAAGTTCAACTATTGTACAAAATAATTGGTAACAATGCTTTCAGTGATGACCTAGTTCATTTGAGCAGAGTAGCATAGCAGATATGGTACACACAGTCACAGAGGGGCTTATCATATGGAGACAGGTATATATGGTGAGATTAGGTATATGTTTCCTTGGTTTGTTTTTGCTCTGTGATGTAATTTAAACACCTAGGCCTTTCTTGTTATGATGATCATGGTGACCTATGCTTATATACTAATGCTTGAACTTGTGCTCAGACTGATCAAAGGACTCAATTTTGAAGACTGTTGCTCATGCCATGCTTTATACAAATGTTAAACTTTAGTGCTATGTTGGTTCCATGTGTCATTTTTCCTCGTCCATCTAGTTCATCCATGATTGATTCTCCTCCCATGAATTTAGTTTGATTGAGACCTATGAGATTGAAGATCACTTTCCCCACTTTGACCCCTATGCATGATGGATCCCATGTTGTTCTGTGTCTCGGCTCTGAGTTGTGCAACAAAACTTGCTGATGCCTTGATCCTTCTAGGCTAGGCGAGTTGGGTTCTTGAGCTTAGGCGAGTTGGGTTTTGAAGCCTTGACCTCTCTGGTCGATTGCCCTCGATATTTGGTCTTGATTGTGAATATTCCCCCTTGGTTGCTCGAAGAGTGTCAGCTAAAACTCGTTCAGTATGTCTACCATCATTACGTGCATTATGTGCTATAAAGTTCTATTTGTTGAAATGCAAAGCCCTCAAATAAATGCAAACTGTGTCTTTAGACACAACTCAAAAAGGGCTATAAAGTGAAATTGTGAAAGGTCTAAAAGCAGTTGATAAATAAATGCTAAATCTAAAGTCTGTTGGCCACTATTGAAATGTAATGATTAATTTCTCACGGAGCCTGCGGTTTTTGATGTGAGATGGGGCAAGGGATTGCTAATTCATAGTGTCCCCTAGGATCTCTTCACTACAATTTCTTGTGTACTCAATGCAAGGGTCCTAGTAAAGATCCTCATGGAGCTTGTTTTTTAGCTTGGATGTGAGCCGTAGACATGTCGTTAGAGTTGAATGGGCTCTTTTCAGAGCAGCTCATCCACTTGTGAGACACCACCATCCCATATTGTTCAAACTTCATCTGTCATGTATATGTCATTGTGGTCGTGTGTAATTGTCATCATTCTGAGAGATCATATAGTCAAAGTCAGCTATAAGTCATCTTGCTTTACCTTAACCTTGTTTTCCACCCTCACCCAGCACTAGCATAATGTTTAAACTTTGTAAGCATGGCATGCACAAGAGACTTCCAGAAGGCTCTAAGATCTTTCAAAGGAACAGGTATACCTTACTTATTATTATTGTTGTTGTCACCATGATTATGAATAACATGATTTAAGTTGGGTTTTGATAACACCATTGGAGCATTTTTTACCTTGGATGCATACAGGATCATATTGGTAAAGTATCCCACCTCCAGTTTGGGTACTTTGACCTAGTCAACCCAGTTGACCAAGTCAAACACGGTTCCCAAGGCAGTGACTCAAAAAACAACAATGCTTATATTTGCTCTAGACATGCCCAGGACCAATACTACGGTCTCAGTTTTCAGAGTTTGGCCCTGGATCTCATGATCAATGATTATTATCACTTTATTATTGGCCAAATGATCAACTTTTATTATAGATTGCAAACTTTTTGGTTCTCCTAGAGCATTGCAGTGTTCCAGGGGGTATGAGTAGTCACTTGTACCATTCTTCTATGTTTCTGGATAATCCAGTACAGTCAGTTTGCCCCAGTTCTTAGCCTGGACAGAGTTATGATGATTTTACTATTTTGTAGAGGATGTACCACCATAAATGAACTAGAAAATTCACTTAAAAAATTGATTTGTCCTATTGGGTCAAGGAAATGGCAGGAAAACTTCTCAGATTATATGTTATGGCTCCCCAGACAATCACTCAGCTTCTTCAGTCAACATTTGGTCCAAGATTATTTTGTTTGGCTTAGCCAGTTAGGACATCCCCGAAGCGGCGCCCCTCACTTGTCTAATTGATATGTTATATTGTTATATCCTATGATTGGAGGTTGTAATGGGGCATAGGGTGAATTAAGCCTCTAATGACCCCCTTTGATGTACTATCATGTTATATCTTATGTTATGTTGTGACTTTCACCCTAGGAAGGTGTCCTTGAGCAAAGTGCGCCCCCTTTGATGTGGTCACCTTGATCCATGTATTGATCTATGTATCTGTGATCTCCACCATTGATGATGTCTTAATCTCAATCGTCGGATGATAGTTAGGTGAAAGGTGGCACACTCTCAAGCTTTTTAAGAGAGGTGATCCCCCATTGTAAAGCATGAGCTCTAGCATTGGAACTTCTGAATAAAGAGATTTTTCTGGGATTCAATACTTGTGTATTTGTAGATGAATGAATGTGGTGATGATTGAAATTGTTTCTCTCTTGCACCGAGTTATTTTGGTATATCTTTTTGTTCCCATTTCGATTTGCAGGTGAAGGAGGTGAATTGGAGAGAGGCGCATTGGTGGGGGGACTCACCTTGACCTCATTCTTCAATTTGGTTTTATCAGAAAGTGGTTACTTCTTTATGACTCTCCATTTCCTTATCTTTTACTTCTTATTTGCAAATCTTGATCTATTTGTCATTACTTATTGGTTTTCCCTTCGTGTGGTAGGTAGAGAGAATGCTAGGGTCATCGGGCAAAGCATTTGTGTCAAGATCTTCTCCGGATTTCTCCTGTGATCTATGAGGAAGCAATCCTCGTCATTTATGAAGGTATCTACAGGTTCCAGATAAGTTTCTTAGCTTATTTCTCTGTATTTAATTTTTTTAGGCACTGCCCATCAACTATTTTATTGAAAATTCAAAAAACCCTTGTTAGAAGTAGGAAAAATCATCGGATCGATTTGCACTGGGAATCTGCAAATTCGACGATCTGGGTTTTATCGGCCATCTCGAAAAACCTCCTCCCTCCTAGGTGTTAGCTATAGACTCCATCTGCCCATCTTCAGGCACTGATCCTTAGGGAGAAAAGCGCCCCTTCCAGTTTGGCAACCGGTTTCACCTTGTTTCTTTTTCGGTTTTGCTTGGATTTTGTTGTAATGTCAAATCTCTCATCCAAGTGAGTGTGTTGAAAGCCATAATTCTCTGATTGAACCTCACCTTGGGGAATTTCCATTTTTCTGATTAAATCCCTAGGGTCCTGGGCTGGATCTAGTGAACAAACACACTGATCCTAGATCTGATTGTAATTCCACAAGTCACTGATCCATTTCGCTTGAGTAACATTTCTACCATCCTTAAATACCTATACTCAAGCTTTCCTTAATTTGTGGCTTATCCCTTAAATCTAGGTTTTTTAGCTCTCACCTTACGTATTCCCTGTTTGTTGGTTTGATCTGGAGATTAGCTATTGGTCTGTCCTTTTAGGATAGGCCTGGGTCTCCCCCTTTGTCACTTGGGCATTTAGTGGCATAAAGCCAAGGGAATCTTAATCGGCGTGACAACCATCCATCTTTTGGGGGTTAGGGTTTTCGTGGTTCGCGGCTTTAGTTGCTCGTCCCCTCTGCCATCCTGTACATGATTACTCTACAAGGAAACTACAAGATCCGTTATAACAGTTTCCAACTACCCCAAACTCAATTGGTTACATTGCATCAAATGGAAAAGCTGATTTGAAAAGGAGCACCTGCTTACATAATTCAATATAAAGATATGGAGTTGCTAACATGTGAGGGGGATGACTACAAACCCCCAAAGATACAAGAGCTAATCCTAAAACACCACAAGCTATTCCAAGAGCTTCCAATGGAGCTCCCACCAAATAGGAAGATTGAGCACTTGATTGAGATAGAACCAGGGGAAAAGCTTGTCAATATCAAACCGTACAGATATTGAGAAACATTCACAACATCACATAAATATAGACACAATGTTTTCGGTATGGAAACCCTCGGATAAAACCCAAGATGGGAAAATCGGTGCAACAGTTAGATATGAAATTTATATTAAGAAAATATGGAACAGTTACAATCCAGCAGTTAATCCACCCAACTTGGCAAATCGATCCTCTGCAAATTCACTGGACAACCCCAACAACACTGCACGACCCTTGCGCAGCTGTACGACCCCTGCGTCAGCAGTATAGAGCCGTACGGGTATGACGTCAGTAGTACGAAATCCGTACATCAGCTGTACGACAATTGTACGATCCTCCTTTGCTGTGTACAATCCTCCCTCTGCGTGATCTGTACGGTCTGATGCTCTTCTTGGTAACTCGACGACTCTCCCGAATGAGTGTTTCTCTGTCTTCTAAGCAAACTTCTCCTTCTGACTTCTCTCTGTTTGTATTTCTTTTGTGTGTGTGTACTCTCCACCAAATCTCCCTTTAACTCAATAGCTAAGCAAAAACCCTAACCCTCACTATGGATCAATGGATGTGATCCTCCGGGGAGATCAATGGCTAAGATTAGATTAGCCATCACTTAAATTATTTCACTTTTCACTTTATAAAAGTGATTCCATTAAGTCAAAATCAAAGTAGAATAATTAAATATATTTTCTTAAGTCTAAACTTAGGAAAACTCACATTAAATACATTTGGCTTCCTGTTTAATGTCTTCCTAGCATGTAATGCTAGAAGACCTTTCCTTGTTGCCACTTTCTAACACTTCCACCATGTCACAAATGGCTTCTAATTGTTATTTGATTTGAGATACTCTTGAGAAGTATGATTGCGTAGTTTCTGTCTTTTGTATCTTCACACCATTGAGTTGGTTTCTCAAGGTCATTCTTCTATTGATGTTCTTGCCTTCAGACAGACTGGTTAGTGCATCAAGCATTTCCTTTGGAGTATTCTTTGAAGACACTTGGGGGATCAAATGATCCTTGATAGAATCAGCTATGATCCTTTTAGCTTTGATCATATCCTTCTTGTGCTTGCATTTTTCCTCATCTCCCTCTGGTTCCTTGACCTCATCTTTGATATAGCCTTCTAGGTCATGTTCTTCAAGGATGAGCATGATTCTGTACATCCATGCTCTGAAGTTCTTTGCTCCCTCAATCTTTTCATTAATGTAAATATAGGAGATAGAACTCACCAATTTGAGGTCTACTTCTGGAATCCGCTTCAGGATGACGTAGGGTTTGACTGGAAAACCCTAATTTTCCAGTTGAGATCACTTGTAGAGCTGATTGGAGGAAAAGATGCGCCTCCCCAAGGTGAGCTGGACTGTATCTTGCGTTTTCGGTAATCTGTGGAGAGAACCTTGAAAAATTTGGTGCCTCCCGACATAAGTGGTAGGTCAGAAACTGAAAATCCACAGAATTGAAAACTATTTCGACTGAAAGATGCGCCCTCCTAGGGTGAGTTGAATGGTTTGTCCTTTTCGACTATTTTGTGGGAGGTGTCCAGAATAGTGAGCCCTAGCTTGTTGAACTGTGGGAAAATTGCTGCACAATGTCTTCTTTCAGGTTGGCTCGGATACCATGTTAAGATTTTAAAAGTTGTTATGCCAAAACAAAGGGATCACTGAAAGAATAACAAGTAGAGCAAATAAAAAAGAGAACACAAAGATTTATCCTGGGAAACCCTCGTGGGGAAGAAAACCCAACAAATCTTTCTGAATATAGACTTCAACCAAGTACAGTGTAAGACCCAAAGAATAAGACTAGACAACTTCCTCCTCCTCAGATGGACCGTTTCTCCTCTCTATAACAAACTTGCTTGAGTGCTCTACTTTTCCAAATGAGGGAGGCGACTCCGCGTAGGATAAACAACAACTAAAACGCCTCGCTTTCCCGGCAAGTTTTCGATGAAAACCGGTTAAATGTGTATTTTTTTTTATCTAAAAATTGTTGTTTATGCAATTTTGCAATTTCAACGATAATAGTTGGCTGTCCTAGATCAAATGGTCCATTTAAAAACTACCCAAATGCCTGAAATTCCAATCAAAGCATTCTAAATTATGATTTCAGCAATAATTTATTTGCCGGATTGGGGGCATTTTGGTTAGCGCTTATACTGCTCTAGGCGACTCTCCTATTCATACTAATCAATTGAGAGGCCTAATAACTCAACAGGGCCGACTTGTTGTTGTTGGTAGGGCTGACTTGCCTTGGAAGACTCAAAATTACATTTTAATAATGCTTTTGTGGGTACTACTGACTCGACTTACACCGGAGGTTTTACCTCAAGACTTTACATTACCAGTTACATCAATGACATCCCTAATCTGAGGAACAACATCTTCAGAAGGGGAAATAATAATAATAATACAAAATAGAATATCTTTCGCAGTTACATTTCTTTAACATCTGGAAAAATGCCCATACTCATGGCACACCTTGCACTTAAAGTGGAACTGTTCGTAATCAAGCTTCTGTAAAATGAGACCATTCAGTCATGGTGAGATTAATTGCTTTCAGAAGACCTTTTTCTAGATCTACTTCCATGCATATTCAGGTATAAGCAAACATTGGGGGCTTCGGCTTGGATCTATCAACATACTTCCCCAAAGAGTTTCCAATAGCTGCCAAATCCTCATTTGACCAACAATGGAGAGGCAAATGAGGAAGCTTCACCTAGACTGGTACAACAAAAGGGATTTGTTTTTCTGGATCGAAGGACATATTCCACCTGTTGAGGTACATAACCTGTGGTCCCATAAGTATGGTCCATTCCAAAATATGAGATCTTTGTCTTCTTTCCTCTGAAAGAGGGAAGTGTAGTAACTAATAATCCCTTCCATAGAAGTGATGCTGCCTCCCTCCAAATATAAGAGGGTGCCAATTTTTGTCCAACCAGAGTTCCATGGATCTTAGCGAGGGCCATAGTCCTGTAACGAATCCTCTTTCGGATAATCCTTGTGCCTTTCTTTTGTTACTGCTGATGAAACCTTGACCTTTGAAACTGTTGCTAGCTTGACAAATTTGGAGGAAGGAACCATTGCTTTTGTTGAAGGAGGAGGCTGAGAAGTGACCAGAGCCCTAAAGGTCTCATCGATTCTTCGACGCACAACCTCCAGTATTAAGATTCCATATGCTTAGCTAGATATCATTAGTATTCAATTCAAATTCACAACAATAGCATATGCAGGATCACTAAAAGAAACACAATCACAAGATAGACACAGATTTATCTTGGGAAACCCTCTAGGGGAAGAAAACCCAACAAAACTTCCTCTATATAGATGTATCAAAAGTATAAAGACAAAACCCCAAACAGGTGCTCCTTCTCCTTGCAGATATGTCTCTCTCTCTCCTATGCGATATACACAAGTGAGTGTGTCTGTCCAAATGAGGAACACACCTCTTTTATTTATACTTTATCTTCCACTTGACATTTTCCCTAACTAGGTCGGCCCCAACAAACTTATTGGGCCGAATTTATCTAGGAAGACACAAAACAATATAATATTATATTCTGGAGGGTTCTATTGACTCGACTTACAACAAAGGTTTTACCTCATGACTCTATGATGACCAAATACAATAATAACATCCCGACAGAGGAATAAAACATCTCCGATAGATTACAACAATAAAATACATTTAGAATATTCTTCGTAGTTACAATATTTCAACTCTCCCCCTTAATGAGAAGGGTGTTTTACTGACAACAACAACATCAACTGTAGGAGCAAGGAGAGAGAGCATCATCAATAAGATCAAGGTGATACATCTATATATCATCGGAAGTTTTCTTCAACAATCATCAGCAACTGGAACATCTTCAACATTTTCAGTTTTGGAGCATTATCTTCTACAACACTGAGTCTTCATCTTCTGCAGCACTCGATCACTCGATCATCTACAACAACACTTGACCTGTCAATCAGCGACAACATCATTTGCAACAACACTTGATCTCTCGATCAGTAACAACATCATCTGCAACAACATAACCTACAACACACATGATCCAATTACGGGATGATCTACCCTTATCACTTTAGGTCATAAGTCCAAGGATGACGCAATCTTATCCACATCATAGAGACAAGAGTCTACGGATCACTTTAGGACCAATTTCCAGGGATGATACAATCCCACCACAACACGGAGACAAAAGTCTGCGGATCACTTTAGGACTAATGTCCAGGGATGATACAATCCCACCACAACACAGACAAAAATCTGCGGATCACTTTAGGACTAATGTCCAGGGATGATACAATCCCACCACAACACGGAGACAAAAGTCTGTGGATCACTTTAGGACTAATGTCTAGGGATGATACAATCCCACCACAACTTCATCATCGCTGCTCCCCCTTTTCGAGGAAGGTCTGCAACATCATCATCATTGCTCCCCCTTTCGAGGAAGGTTTGCAACATCATCATCATTGCTCCCCCTTTTGAGGAAGGTCTTTTCGAACCACACCAACTTTGTCACGTAAGTATACAAACTTTACTTGAGATAGAGGCTTAGTCAACACATCAACAACTTGCTCATTGGTACTCACATACTGGAGCTTTATAGCTCCCTTCTGTACCATATCCCGTATGTAGAAATACTAGATTTCTATGTGCTTTGACTTATCATGGAGCACTGGGTTCTCCATCATCTTTATGCAACTTTGGTTGTCACATAGAATCACCGTGGTATCTAGCTCCAAGTCAAATAGATCTGGCATATTCTGAAGGCTATATTCTGAAGGCTTTGGAGACTTCATAGTATCCAACAAATATTCCCTTCTTTCCGGAAGGGTCCAACTTAGTTCTCTTTTCTTTTGGTATGTGAACATATACTGGGCAACCAAATACCTTGATGTGGCTCACTTTAGGCTTCTTTCCTATGAACATTTCTTCTGGAGTCTTGAATCCAAGGGTACTATGGGATAATCTATTTTGTACATAAACTGTTGTTCTTGCTGTTTCAACCCATAGATGCATTGGAAGATCTTGATCATGTATCATTGTCTTCACTGCTTCCATAATGGTCCTATTCTTTCTTTCTGCAACACCACTTTGTTGAGGATTGTAGGGAGTGGTTAGTTCCCTCTTGATTCCAGCTTCTTTACAAAAGGATTCAAACTCTTTTGAAGTATATTCTCCACCACTGTCTGTTTTGAATGATTCTCTATCTTGTTGTTCTTGCTGCTTCAGCCCATAGGTGCATTGGAAGATCTTGATCATGTATCATTGTCTTCACTGCTTCCATAATGGTCCTATTCTTTCTTTCTACAACACCATTTTGTTGAGGATTGTAGGGAGTGGTTAGTTCCCTCTTGATTCCAGCTTCTTTACAAAAGGATTCAAACTCTTTTGAAGTATATTCTCCACCACTGTCTGTTCTGAATGATTCTCTATCAAGGCTTTGAATTCCTTGAATTTTCCAAATACTTCATTCTTTGTTTTCAAGAAATATATCCATGTCTTTCTTGAGTAGTCATCAATAAATGTAACATAATATTCATAACCACTCAAAGATGTGGAGGGCATTGGACCACATCCATTTGAATGAATGAATTCCAACATACCTTTAGTTTTTGTTTCACTTTTCGGAAATAGATTCTTGATATTCTTTCCTTTTGCACATCCTTTGCAAGTGCCTTCATGATCGATCTTCAAATCTGGTAAACTTGTCACTACTTTGCTCACATGGGGTAGTGCTTTGTAGTTGATGTGAGCAATCCTCCTATGCCATAATTCACTTGGGCTAGTGGTCTCATGAACAAGGGATGTTTCTGAATGTCCCTTGAGTTTATATAAGCCTCCTTCTTCACCAATTACAACTGCATCTTCAATTGATTTTCCTTTAGGCGACATAAGTACTTGTCCATCTATGAATGCAATTCTACATCCTTTCTTATCTAATGCAGAGATAGAAAGTCAGTTCTTCAACCCTGGTACATATAAGACTTCATCTTCATGGGGGATCTAGAATCAAGCTTGTAGCTTGCTTCACCAATTCCTTTGATAGGATACTGATAGTCATCTCCTAATGATACCTTTTGAGGAGAGTTTTTCTCTTCAAGTTTTGACAGATTTTTCTTTTGTCCTATCATGTGCTTTGAAGCACCACTATCAATAAGCCATGTATCTTCTCTAGGTGTCACAAACCCAAAGATTGCAGAGAATAATACATACTCTTTTGCATCTTCTTCTTTTGCTTGTTTTCTTCGAGGTCCTTCTTCCTCTTCTTCTTCATCTTCAGCTAGGTGTGCATGATGTATTTTATTGTTCCTCTTCTTGTATTCTTCTTTCTTCAATGGATAATTTATGGCAATGTGATCTATCTTGTTACAATTGAAACATTGAAAGTTGGAGTAGCTTTTTTCCTTTGATTGTTTCCTCTTGTCCTTTCGAAATTCTTGGGAGGTTGAAACTCCTTGTGGATTTCCTTCTTGAAGTTAGATTGACTTCTCTTTTGGTATGGGTGGCTAGGGCTTGATCATCTTCTTTAAGTAGAGCTTCTCTATTGGCTACTCTAGCCTCCTCTTGGATGCAATCTTCCCATACAANTAGTCTAGATGAAAGAATCCCAAGGTCTAGTGAGAGCAGTGAGAGCAGTCATAACTAGCTCATCTTCATTAAGGGAGTTTCCAATGGCTTCTAGTTGATCCTTGAACTGGGAGACCCTTGTGAAGTAGTCTTGGATGGATTCTCCTTGGGTCATCTTGGTACTCTTTAATTGAGATCTCAAATTTATCATTCTATTGGTGTTCCTTCCTTCATACATTCTAGATAGGGCATCATACATCTCCTTTGGGGTCTCTTTGGATGACACTTGAGGAATCAAGTGATCTTTGATAGAATCAACAATGATCCTCATTGCCTTAATCATGTCCTTCTTGTGCTTCTCCATAGCTTCATCCTCTTCAGGTTCTGCAACTTCTTGCTTGATATATTTGTCAAGATCATTCTCTCTAAGAATGAGGCCAATTCTATATTTCCATGCTTGAAAATTCTCTATGCCTTCTAGCTTGTCCTCAAGCTTAGTGCTTGGGGCCATCTTATCTAGGAGGTCACCAAAATACAAAACTGACCTTACCGGGAGTGTTAAGATTTTGATCTGCAGTTTCTGCAGTTTTCTGGTCTAGAGCCAAACTAGGGTTTGACTTTCCTGGAGATCTACCCACTCAAAAATTTTGATCCAGGGCTCAATAGATGTGCTCTAGGAGGCGCAACTTTCTATGCAATCAAATCTCCAAAATTCCAACTTTGATAGAAACCTTAATTTCTTGTCGGAGGGAGAGGAGAGTGTTTCACCTTGTGAAAGCTGTCCTATTTAGGCTAGCTCTGATACCATGCTAAGATTCCATATGCTTAGCTAGATATCATTAGTATTCAATTAAATTTCACAACAATAGCATATGCAGGATCATTGAAAGAAACACAATCACAAGATAGATGCAGATTTATCCTGGGAAACCCTCTAGGGGAAGAAAACCCAACAAAACTTCCTCTATATAGATGTATCAAAACTATAAAAGACAAAACCCCAATCAGGTGCTCCTTCTCCTTGCAGATATGTCTCTCTCTCTCTCTCTCTCCTATGCGCTATACACAAGTGAGTGTGTGTGTCCAAATGAGGAGCACGCCTCTTCTATTTATACTCTATCTTCCACTTGACTTTTTCCCTAACTAGGTTGACCCCAACAAACTTGCTGGACCGAATTTACCTAGGAAGACACAAAAGAGTATAATATTATATTCTGGAGGGTTCTATTGACCCGACTTACAACAAAGGTTTTACCTCATGACTCTTTGATGACCAAATACAATAATAACATCCCGACGGAGGAATAAAACATCTCAGATAGATTACAACAATAAAATACATTTAGAATATTCTTCGAAGTTACAATGTTTCAACATTAAGATCTGGATTTGGAGGCAGATCCATGGCCAGAAGCATGAGCTGAACAAACATTGCCCCTCAATGAGAGTGCAGGGAAAAACTCTAGAGTTGCAGAGCATTTTTTGTACTTATAGATGTTTGCTGCTGTATTTTAGTCAATTTTTCTTTACATATCTTTTCCGTATGGAATCGTATTCGTATTCAAACTCGAATATTGCTACTATGGTACAAATATTCGAGTTATAAATCCCGATTCTCTTACAGTGTTGCATTCTGAAGTATTCACAGATTTTGGGAGAGAATGCCAGAGAGTAGTCAAGTTATTGCTGATTGAAGCACTGGTTTATGCATTATTTCCAGATCAATCACAACACTACTGCATGTTTGCCTGCATTATGAAGTTGACCATGATGGACATGTTTCCTCTATAGGAGTTGTTAACAACAGTATTCCCAAGTCTCATAAAAGATGGAGGCTTTGAAGTAGAGAGAAGTCGTTACTCTCCTTGTATCACGTGTATGCATGTTTGATTTTATAATCTGGTAAAGGGGTGAAACAACAGTTCTGTGCAGTGCCCAATATGTAAACAACATATTTGGTTGCCAAAAGGGGATGAAGACAAACCAAGTTCCTAAATATGAGCAAGTTCTATGGTTAAGACATCACCAATTATTAATTATGGGTCATAAATCAGTATTCCCCGCGTACATTTACACCTCCAAACACCAAGTCAATAATGCATTTCCAGGTCTATCATAATGGTGAAAATGAAAATCAAGGGTATTATTTCATGGATTTGTCTTATGGTAACTGTAAGCCCTGTTGCTTGGAGAACTGATGGATTCATTAGGAGGATAGTTTCTCCTAATGAATCCAGATGGTCCAGAAAGGTTTTGACAGTAGGAGAAGAGTGTCTCTTGTTTACCCAGCGAACAGTTTCTAGAACTTCATGCAGCTGATGAAATAGATAAAATTTCCAAAGTCTTTTAAGGGTTATAAATGTGACTGTCTTCATGGTCGTATGAAAAGTACTGTAAAAGAAGAAGCAATTCAACAATTCAAAGAAGGAAAGACATAAGTTTTGCTCTATACCCAAGTGGTTGAAGTTGGAATGACACTCCGGAGGCAACAATGATGGTAATTATGAATGCTGAGAGATTTGAATAGTACGTACTACAACTACATCAGTTCAGTGGTCTTGGGCATTGGAAAATCTACTTGTATACTTGTCTCATCCTCTGTGAATGTGATGCATTACCGTGATCAGAAATTTTGCTGCAGTCAATGGATGGCTTTGAATTGGCAGTCGACAGATCACACCAAATCCATTTAGCACACAGTCGATTTATAAGGAATCGCAATCAAGCAACAGAGGAGCCCATCGTCTGCACACCTAAATGATCACGAGAATGCTCTAAAAACCCCATGACGGATTTAATTAACCAATTCATCAAGAATAGATTTGGTCTTTGGTTTCTTTGGCAATTGAAGGTAGGTCGAGATGCATCATTTCAGAGCGCAGATCAATAGCCATAATTATGTCTCAGAAAACTGTACAGATCCGTCTCGATCAGTCCACCAGTCGATCTCATATATTTGTACATGTAGGCACCTTACAGTCCGCCAGTTGATCTCATATATTTGTACATGTAGGCACCTTACAGGCTGCGAGGTTCAGTAAGACTGCGGGTATCAGATTAGAGTTTCCTATTGGTGTGTATGGTTATGTGGTAATGATATTAATGGCGAGGCTTGCCTTTAGAGGGTTCATGGAACTTCTTTGTGTATTCATGGAAGAGGCCTCCTATTTCATCGAGATCGTTGATAATTCGTTTCCTTGGATTGGTTACAGATAGCAATAAATGAAGAATCATGAGTTCGATTAGATCTTTATGCTTTATTTGGAGGTCATTCCATCTTTGGAGGTCCAAATCTGCATGTGTAAGATAAGCTGGAGTCTGTGGGATCCATGCGCTTAAGTGTGTCGATATTACACTTTGCCAAATTTTTTATTCTGTATCTTGGAATGGTTTGACTCATTTCTATGAAGAGCGTTGGTTACCATGTGGAAGCGCTTCCTTTGGGAGGACCTTTACTTGCTTTCATGGGACAAATCATATTTAACTTTAAATATCATTCCTAGTGCGTGGGGTTATCATACTCTATTATGAAGGTAAGTTTGACCTAGTGCATGAGGTGGTTATGGTTTGCACTTTTGAGATTTTAAAAGAGGCAAGTCAATGTCCACCTTGCAAGGAGCACCTAAGTGGGCTTAATTGTTAAGAACATGTGTTATCTCCTTGGAGGTCACAGATTCAAAACTGGCGGGGGTTAGGGTTGCTCATTGGCTCGTTGTGACAAGGCTCGAAGGGTAGGCGACCCCTGGGATAGAGGCTCTCCTTGGTGGGCTTCAAGACGTCTCGGCCCCTGTCGAGTCACAAGTTACTGGTATATCTGGCTTGCGGGCTGTTGGATATATACCCTTGGGAGGTTGTTGTTCCCATGGTTAAAAAAATGTCCACCTTGGATAATACCATTTAAAAGGCGGATCATCGACTCATGGTTATGTGCTTAGGAGGCCACTTTAGGTGATTTTGTTGAGGAGGTTATAGGAAAAATATTTATTTATTCCTCATGCAAGCAAAAAGAGGACTCCTTATATCTCTTGGATAATGTACTTGTTGTTGTTGACCACCATCATTTGTTTGAGCATTTTGTTAGAAGTTTGTTAAACTCTAGTGGAGTTAATCATTTTTTACTCCACCCTAGGCTAGATCTAGGGATTTAATAAAATTTTATCATAAGGTGAGATAGAGCTGCAATCTATATAAGAGTTGGCTCTCTCACTCATTTGGCATGGTTGGATTATGAGATATTTATCTCTTTGGAGCCTAATCGTTATATCTTATGGAGCATTTTGAAGTGAAAGGAATTTCTTCTCTTGGTTTATTTTTACTTGATGGATCCAATGTTGAGGTAACATGCTATATTCTGCCATTGTAAAATTTAAATTTCTAGTTCACTTCGAGGGGCAGTCTTGCCCAAGTGGAATTTAATATTTTGTGGATTGTCTTGTGGCGTAGCAATCTTAGGGGGGGTCATGTATCATGTTTGCATAGGCTACGGTACATGCTAGATATAGGTTGGAGGAGTTGGTCTTAATTGCCATGTTTTTCTTGGTGGGAATTAGCAAGAAGCTTCAATAGCTTTGGGGTAGGCACTTGTTTTACCTTTTGTTGTAGAGCCTCCAACCAAACACATACACTTCAAGACCTAAGGGGGAATCATCTGTTGCCCAAGTACGCATTCATATTTAGATCATTTGTACTTGTTATATTAACTCCTAGTTATTTTAATTTTATCCTTAGATTATTTTTTATAGGGACCACCCCCCTTGGCTTTGTTTATGAGATGGCCTAAATAGAGGAGTCGAGGGTTGTGGTGATAGTGCACCCGACTTAATGCTTGCCTCCAAGGCTGCACCAAGTGAGTTAATATTTTTCTCATGTTTCCCAGGTGCGGATCAGGCGGCAACACTCACAATAGAAGATAAGAAACAAGCAATGCATCTTTTAGTTGGTGACTTGCACGAGTGCCTCTCCCAACAACTCTGATCATCCTAGAAGCCTCCGATGTAACATTACATGTAGGCTGTGTTGTCACCAACCTTGTAGTTGCCTATGTGAGATGGATCCAGAATGGATGGTAGAGGGACATGCAACTAAGGAGGTGGAACCAAGATTGCCTTGACTCCCAAATGGATGGTTTTCACGCCAATCGAGGCAGTCTTCGCTTTATGTTATCTTAGCCCAAGACAACAAAGGGGGAGACCCATATCTATTCTCGATAGGAGAGATCAGACCTAGACACTAGATCGGATCAAATAGACTTGAGGTACGTAAGGTGTAAGGTAAATGGGAACCCTAGATCTATGGAGGGTGTCACTAAGTGAACTAGGGCTTTGGATTAGGGCTTTGGAAGTGTGAGGTTTGATCCAAGGTTGGGACATAGGTGACCTATAAGGTGAATACTAGATCTAAGGTTGGGGTACTAGCAATAGATGAAGGTATCCACTGCCTTGGGAAATGTAACCAATGCAGGGAGGGAAAGGACAGGACTGGGGCTATCTAGTACCGATGGATATACTTAATGGAATGGTATAACAATGTCACAGTACCCGAGTCACCAGGAAAAATAAGATTTCAGGAAAAAGAGGCCAAAGAGGGGGTAGCGCTAGGGTTGGGGATTAGTGCCTGTCAGATTCAGGGCAATAGAGTCACTATCTACCCAGCGTTGGAGGAAACACACTTAGGAAATAGCTTGATCTACAAACCCAAAAAGGTATTTGGCCGGAAAAGTCAGATCACGGGAAAAACCAGCAGCAGGATGGCTAGCAGTAGGGTTTGGGAGGTCAGTTTCTCAGATCTAGGGCAACCTGTCAACTTCTAGCTCAACGTTGAAGGTGACTTGGTGAGAGGATGACCCGATCTACCAACCCACGAAGGTATTTTGCCGGAAAATTCATATCACAGAAAAGTAAGAAAAATGGTGGATAGCGCTAGGGTTTGGGAGGTCAGTTTCTCAGATCTAGGGAAAACCAGCCACTTTCAGATCAGCATTGAGGGTGATATGGTTAGGGGATGACCCGATCTACAAAACCCAGCAGTGGTTTGGCTCGAGATCAAGCGGTCCGTTTTTAGTATTTTTGGTTTCTCTTATTATAGAATTTTTAGTGTAAAATGAAGAAAAGCAGAGGCCAATGGATTGAGATCTAGAAGAAAGGGACTAACCTGTAGATCTTACTTGGAAAACCTTGTAGATGCCTTGATGATGATGATCCTTGCTATCCCGATCAATTTGAGAAGCTTTGAGTGAGTTCTATGTCCAACGTTTTGCCCCAAGGAGTCAATGCACCCTCTCTCCTGCACAACAAATGTCAACCATATCAGATTTGCTGCAACATGAGAAAAAAACTAGATGCTACAGAAAAATAGCAAGAAGAAATCATAGATCGCAATGACACTAATGAAAACCCCTTGATAAAAAACGAAGACAATCCAAGCGAGTTGAGGTCCCCCTGCAAAAACGCCCAAGCTGAAGTCGCCCTCCTGTAAACAAGACAAAGATTCTCGAAAAAGATATAGATCTCACAACAATTTCCTGAATGCTAGGAAGCAAAAGACTTTCCAATCACCATCTAAGAACACCAGATGCAAAGGAGATCCAAGAATATCGACAAGAAAAGTTTTTCTATTATTCAGATCCAAAAGCCAAAGACCCCTTACAAATGAGAAGGTCTCTCCTTTAAATAAGAAAGAGAGAACCAAAATCCTAATCACTTTTCAAATGAGTGGCTAAGATTAAAAGATACAAATGTCTAATCAATGGTTGAGATGAGCTCAACATACAATACATGGA